>ML769436.1:86009-288635 GCA_009733575.1 Gymnopus androsaceus JB14
GTATATGTGGGATTTCTCGATAAATTAAGCTTGTGGTGAGCACGATAGTTACGTAGACTTACATAAATTTGGAACAAGAAAAAAAGAACTTGAGATTTCAAAACACTTGCAGTACGTACAAGTCGCATCTTCTGTTGCAAGGTAGGGTCGAGTCCCATTCAGAGCTCTTATCATATATATTATTCTGTCACAAATCAGATCCATTTCGCTCTGTTGTTGTTGTTGTCGTTGTTGTTGTTGTTGTTGTTGTTTTGATCATCGCAGCTCAAGTTTACCATACCATTGAGACACGCCGACGGTAGGTAGGTAAAACTGGCGCGGTCCCATTGAGAAACAGCCGGGTTCCGCGCAACACACATAGCGCCTATATGTGTGCCACGGATGCTTAATGCTCACGTCGTTGTGGGAGGCAGTCAGGACTGCCCGGCTCGCAACGCTCACATTAAACATGAAAAGCAAGCAGTTTGGCGCATCAAACAATAAATTTTGGAGACACGAGAGAGAACGTAACATAACCCATATTTAAATTAAATTCCAGTATGTAGAGGTTGGTAAAGTTCAGTTGCCGGGACCCAAGCTTCCTTGCCCGCGAAAAATATCTAGGACATCGTATACAAATTTAGCCACTAAGGGAATAATTCGATGTCTAAATAGTATATCCCCGCAAGAAATCAGCAGAGGATGAGTTTAAGTAGCTCAACTTTAAAGCAGGTACTTTCCCAAATATATCCTCTAGGAAGCGATGGCGAAGATATAGCAGAGTGCTGTTCCCTTTGCATGTGAGTAGGGCATGGCATTCATCTTCGATACCCGTTTGACAGAACCGACATAACCTCCATTCACGTGGAATAGAAGGACGGTACCGTTCTGCATAGCGAAGGCGTTCGACGGACAGTGCGTGGGATGAAGCGATTAAGCGTGTAAATGCATGACAATGTTTAGGCACAGTGATGATGAGAAAGATATGGCCTCAAGGTCAGGGCGGGCACGTTTAATCGCTGACGATCTTGATCGTTGTATTCAACTCGATTTCGGAGGAAGTGGGTACGAACCTGTGTTTCGAGCGAGATTTGAATGGAAGCTTCGCATGATTGCATTACTTGGTCGGTGAGCCTCTCAATTCGTTTAGGATCGCGCAGGTCGTTTAGTGTACACACCACTGTAACTGGCAGTCGAGCAAGAATGATGATGAGATTGTTGATCCAGCTTGAATGTCCATGAGATGCAAGTGAGAACGCATTTTCTAGTGCAGCTTTAGCAAGATGGGTCATGGGCAGCCCAAGGAGATATGATAGGAATCCCAGGGCGAGACCAATCCTGCGGTACCTGATGGGTATGAGACCAGTCTCGGAGAAGAACACAACAAGAATCGATCTTCTATGAAGGCTGAGCAGTCGTCGAAGGAACAGGTGCTGGACTTGCTCAAGTTCACCTAGCAGTGCGAGATCGACATCCAGAGCCACTTCACATCCAAACGTAAGGTGGGGATCTACTCGTGCCATATAGAGCAGAATACCATCTCTCGGGGGGATGCATATGAAAGCGTTTTTCATCATTTAATGTACATCTTGGTCAAAATTGGCTGTTTCTGCTTGATGGACGTATTTTTCGCACATATTTTGTACTTTGTGTGTGTACATAAGCATGATCATTACTTCTCTTGTGTACTTGGTATTCACTTTGTGTGATTAGTTTTGACAGATCTCTCAGTACTACTTGAGTTTACTGGTGGTTAGTCCTGCTTCTAACTACTTACAAGTGTACTTCTGAGTACTTCTGAGTACTTATAACTACTTAAAAGTGTACTGCTGAGTACTTCTGAGTACTTCTGAGTACTTCTAACTACTTAAAAATGTACTTCTGATTTCTTCTAAGGCACTATTGGTCCTTTGCAAAGCCAAAGGTCTTGGGAAGGCCGTGAGAACTTTGCCAAAATCTTGCTTCAAGATCGAAGTTGCAGCAAGATTTTGGCAAAGTTCGCACACTACTACTACTACCAATAGTAATAGAAATACTACAATGGCTCGAGTGGCTCGAGTCTAACGCCGACTGCTCCCTTGTGGGACCTTGCAATAGGGCGGCCACTTGTCTGAGGACCATAAGCGCCTGTGACATCACTGACCATTAATGAGTATCAGTCGATCTTTTGAAAAATCTAATAAGATTCACCAGTACTCACTGGTACTCAGAAGTAGATGAATACATAACTCGGTATTAGCAGTACGCACAGATGTATTTCTAAGTACGGCATCAACTCCTAGTTGACACAAAGTAAGCATATGAAGTACATTTAATGATGTTTAAGTAGGTTGTAGCCGCACAAACCACTAAGTACATAAAGTAGGTTACACTCTGATCCGGCCTCTTTTTCCGATGAAAAATACCGTCATAGATGCACCCTACTAGAGGCTCTAGCGCGAATGTAGCCTGTGTAACTTTTTTGCTTTAGCTGCCTTCGCTTTGTAGATACCTGCCAGAACGTAGCGTTCAGTTGAGGTAAACAGGACCCCAACATATTTGTAGCGGTCTACCAGCTCAATCGGCAAACCATCCACAATGAAGACTGGTATAGCACGGGCAGTGGTCCAAATAGCATCCATTTCGACGGCTCTCGATGAACCGCTAACCACAACAAAAAGTTGTTAGCATTCTACAATAATTATCTAAATATTCTACAAGCGTGTAGGATATAATATATATCAACAAATGACCATCTAAAGATACATAGTGTAACGGATCGTACCTCAGACCTGAATCATATTTTTTTCCTCTTGCGCAATGGCAGCCGCCAACTCGCGTTCTTCAGCCTCCGCCCTCCACTGAGCGCCTTTATGCATAACCACTATCATGAGTACACCACTAAAAGCCATAATAACAGCGATGATGGTGTACATCCATCCTATGTGAACCATAGTACCAGAATCTATGAAGGAGCAGTAAAAGTTGACTCACCATCTCCCAGACCATCCTGTAAAGAATAAGTTAGAGAGTGCGACGTATATATGATGCATGGTGACTGACCTGCATAGGAACCGCGATTTCTTCAAAGATAAACGCAAAAGTACCTCTGAAAGCACTGTTCAGTGCAACAGCTGATGAAGATCGTCCGACATTAGCATCTACTATGTACGCTAGTGTACTCGTGTAAACAAAACTATGTATAAATGAATTAGCATTAAAAGGCGAGTAATGAAATGCAATGATTATCGATGACTTACATGGAAACGAAACCACAGGCGAACAACATGACACAGACTCCCGAGACGTTAACCCGTTCTTCAAGAACCCAAGCGTATCCGATTACGCAGAGCGGGAAAATGACCAATCCATGCACGGTACTCCTTAGACGCATCTATGACACGTATAGGTCTGAGGAAACATTTGGAAGCATAAGCTGTTCATCTCGTACCTCGGGTGTACTCTGTCCACCATTCTTGGCTTTCAACCGAGCTAGTTGATAATCAGACCAACGACCGCCAATGATACTCCCAAAAACCGTCCCTTCAGAATTATCAGCATGCAAAAATGTAGTAAGAGGGATTGCCATACCGACTCCATATGCAAGAAGAACTAGACCAGTTTTGAGCGCGTTATAGTGGTAATAGGTGCCTAGAGACCGCGAAGTCGTGTATAAAACAACAAATGCAAATGCAAAGTAAAGACCTGAGCATTGATCAGATAGGCAGGATAGAAATGGTGTTTCAGTGCGTACCAGATGCTACCAGCATCAATTGATTGTATGTACGACGAAGGATAACCATCATGGGTTTGAACGGGTTGATATCGACCAGTCCGAGTTTGATTTCAGGAATGACCTTGGGGTCTATTGCAGGCAAACTCTTGTTTCTCAAGATCTTGAGGTAGATTTATGTCGTTTTGTTCATCCATTTCTGCCCTGGAGGAATTCTTCATCGCGGATTCTCTCAATCTCTCCTTTAACACATTCTGGTACGTGATGCTACGCTCGAGACGGAATGTATCTTTGAACAAGAGCAGAAAAGACATGAAGACAATTCCTCCCATGATAGCGAGAAAATAAAAGGGTCCGCGCCAGGTGAATGCAGTTGTCAAACCTCCGCCTAAAATCGAACCGAGAGAAGGGCCAAGGAGGGGCGCAATGTAGTAAATTCCCATCTAGAAACAAAATTGGGGAAGGCAGTAATACACTTGTAAGCTTTGAATTCACCTTTGTTCCTCGTTCCACAGGATCAAAAATGTCTGCTAAGGTAGCTGCACCTATAGACATAACAGCGCTCGAGCTATCGATAGATCAAAGTCAGAGAATAAGTATGCTAAGATGTTCATTTAACAAGACAGACCCAGCGGCTTGGAAGCAACGAAAGCCAATCAATCTAAAGCGCAAGAGTATATCAGCTGAATCGTCTTTGAAAAAGAATTTACAGATGCTTACAGTCCTATGCTTTTGCTAATCGCAACGACGACAGACCCAACTGTGAAAATGGCCATCGAGACGATGTAAACAAACTGTCAAAAACACCGTGAAATCTAGTTCTCCAGGATATTTATAGCTAAGACTTGTCGTACCTTCCGTCCTTTGACTTCACTAATTGTGGCTAGACAGAAATATGAGCATAGTCCCAGGAAGCTTCGAATATAGCGTACACCATAGCTGTCAGGAATGTGTCATTATAATGTCCAGTAGTGAAAACACACTGCACATACCAAGGGAACAAGGCCTTGAAGCAGTATGAACAAGGAGAGACTCAAACTGATTTGCGAGGCAGTAGCTGGTAAATCAGCCTCCATTTCACCGTATGGCCGCTGATACCAAGGATTGTAAACGAATTTTCGGATCTTAATCAAATGCGTACGGTTCTGTATGTTAGTTGCTAAACCAGCGATCGTAGACCCAAATGCGACTTGAAGCAAAATTAAATTCTAAAAATTCTAGATGAGCGCCGAAAAAATAATGCAACATTTACATTCCCTCGAACACACCTTACGAAACTTCGACCATTTCCTAGGATCGTCTGCAACTGGCATATGCTCGATGTCAATTTTTGGTGAGTCGTGAACAGTGATAGTAGCAGCATCATCATTCGATTTGGTCTCTGGGTCGATATTCGAGTCGGATGTTGGACGTTCTAGTTTCATGACGGAATTCGTGAAAAAGGAGCAAGGGAGCTGGTCAGAGTCACCTTATGCTGAACGCTTTTTATATCATGTATAGGCCGACGAGGACCGACGAGGATGAAATTCCTCAAGATCGGACCGGATCCGACACATGCTGCTGATGTATGTAGCAGGAGACCTACGCGGAGAACCCACAATCCACAATCCAGATAGTCAGACAGGCTAACCACCCGGTTGAATGCCCATCGAATGAAAGATCAGGGTTGCGGTGAAAGTTCAAAAACGAGAGCATACCTTTCGGCAGATCGTGTGGTAGGAGCGACATGCAAAAATCGCTCACTGTATGTTTTCCAAAGGTTTCCGATTTACAGTATGACTGGGCAGTGGGCCCGTCTTGATGGTGCGCATCTATCCACATGAATTATTATGTCCCAGCCATTTCCGTGTGTTCTTTATGCGTAAAGAGACAGTATGTTAAATGTCACTCAGTGGGATAGTTCTTCCAAACGAAGCACTCTGTTTCGGCCGATGGCTTGGAGCTCGAGGAATTATACGATGTCGTATACGTATATGTGGGATTTCTCGATAAATTAAGCTTGTGGTGAGCACGATAGTTACGTAGACTTACATAAATTTGGAACAAGAAAAAAAGAACTTGAGATTTCAAAACACTTGCAGTACGTACAAGTCGCAGTCTTCTGTTGCAAGGTAGGGTCCGAGTCCCATTCAGAGCTCTTATCATATATATTATTCTGTCACAAATCAGATCCATTTCGCTCTGTTGTTGTTGTTGTCGTTGTTGTTGTTGTTGTTGTTTTGATCATCGCAGCTCAAGTTTACCATACCATTGAGACACGCCGACGGTAGGTAGGTAAAACTGGCGCGGTCCCATTGAGAAACAGCCGGGTTCCGCGCAACACACATAGCGCCTATATGTGTGCCACGGATGCTTAATGCTCACGTCGTTGTGGGAGGCAGTCAGGACTGCCCGGCTCGCAACGCTCACATTAAACATGAAAAGCAAGCAGTTTGGCGCATCAAACAATAAATTTTGGAGACACGAGAGAGAACGTAACATAACCCATATTTAAATTAAATTCCAGTATGTAGAGGTTGGTAAAGTTCAGTTGCCGGGACCCAAGCTTCCTTGCCCGCGAAAATATCTAGGACATCGTATACAAATTTAGCCACTAAGGGAATAATTCGATGTCTAAATAGTATATCCCGCAAGAAATCAGCAGAGGATGAGTTTAAGTAGCTCAACTTTAAAGCAGGTACTTTCCCAAATATATCCTCTAGGAAGCGATGGCGAAGATATAGCAGAGTGCTGTTCCCTTTGCATGTGAGTAGGGCATGGCATTCATCTTCGATACCCGTTTGACAGAACCGACATAACCTCCATTCACGTGGAATAGAAGGACGGTACCGTTCTGCATAGCGAAGGCGTTCGACGGACAGTGCGTGGGATGAAGCGATTAAGCGTGTAAATGCATGACAATGTTTAGGCACAGTGATGATAGAAAGATATGGCCTCAAGGTCAGGGCGGGCACGTTTAATCGCTGACGATCTTGATCGTTGTATTCAACTCGATTTCGGAGGAAGTGGGTACGAACCTGTGTTTCGAGCGAGATTTGAATGGAAGCTTCGCATGATTGCATTACTTGGTCGGTGAGCCTCTCAATTCGTTTAGGATCGCGCAGGTCGTTTAGTGTACACACCACTGTAACTGGCAGTCGAGCAAGAATGATGATGAGATTGTTGATCCAGCTTGAATGTCCATGAGATGCAAGTGAGAACGCATTTTCTAGTGCAGCTTTAGCAAGATGGGTCATGGGCAGCCCAAGGAGATATGATAGGAATCCCAGGGCGAGACCAATCCTGCGGTACCTGATGGGTATGAGACCAGTCTCGGAGAAGAACACAACAAGAATCGATCTTCTATGAAGGCTGAGCAGTCGTCGAAGGAACAGGTGCTGGACTTGCTCAAGTTCACCTAGCAGTGCGAGATCGACATCCAGAGCCACTTCACATCCAAACGTAAGGTGGGGATCTACTCGTGCCATATAGAGCAGAATACCATCTCTCGGGGGGATGCATATGAAAGCGTTTTTCATCATTTAATGTACATCTTGGTCAAAATTGGCTGTTTCTGCTTGATGGACGTATTTTTCGCACATATTTTGTACTTTGTGTGTGTACATAAGCATGATCATTACTTCTCTTGTGTACTTGGTATTCACTTTGTGTGATTAGTTTTGACAGATCTCTCAGTACTACTTGAGTTTACTGGTGGTTAGTCCTGCTTCTAACTACTTACAAGTGTACTTCTGAGTACTTCTGAGTACTTATAACTACTTAAAAGTGTACTGCTGAGTACTTCTGAGTACTTCTGAGTACTTCTAACTACTTAAAAATGTACTTCTGATTTCTTCTAAGGCACTATTGGTCCTTTGCAAAGCCAAAGGTCTTGGGAAGGCCGTGAGAACTTTGCCAAAATCTTGCTTCAAGATCGAAGTTGCAGCAAGATTTTGGCAAAGTTCGCACACTACTACTACTACCAATAGTAATAGAAATACTACAATGGCTCGAGTGGCTCGAGTCTAACGCCGACTGCTCCCTTGTGGGACCTTGCAATAGGGCGGCCACTTGTCTGAGGACCATAAGCGCCTGTGACATCACTGACCATTAATGAGTATCAGTCGATCTTTTGAAAAATCTAATAAGATTCACCAGTACTCACTGGTACTCAGAAGTAGATGAATACATAACTCGGTATTAGCAGTACGCACAGATGTATTTCTAAGTACGGCATCAACTCCTAGTTGACACAAAGTAAGCATATGAAGTACATTTAATGATGTTTAAGTAGGTTGTAGCCGCACAAACCACTAAGTACATAAAGTAGGTTACACTCTGATCCGGCCTCTTTTTCCGATGAAAAATACCGTCATAGATGCACCCTACTAGAGGCTCTAGCGCGAATGTAGCCTGTGTAACTTTTTTGCTTTAGCTGCCTTCGCTTTGTAGATACCTGCCAGAACGTAGCGTTCAGTTGAGGTAAACAGGACCCCAACATATTTGTAGCGGTCTACCAGCTCAATCGGCAAACCATCCACAATGAAGACTGGTATAGCACGGGGCAGTGGTCCAAATAGCATCCATTTCGACGGCTCTCGATGAACCGCTAACCACAACAAAAAGTTGTTAGCATTCTACAATAATTATCTAAATATTCTACAAGCGTGTAGGATATAAATATATATCTAACAAATGACCATCTAAAGATACATAGTGTAACGGATCGTACCTCAGACCTGAATCATATTTTTTTCCTCTTGCGCAATGGCAGCCGCCAACTCGCGTTCTTCAGCCTCCGCCCTCCACTGAGCGCCTTTATGCATAACCACTATCATGAGTACACCACTAAAAGCCATGATAACAGCAATGATGGTGTACATCCATCCTATGTGAACCATAGTACCAGAATCTATGAAGGAGCAGTAAAAGTTGACTCACCATCTCCCAGACCATCCTGTAAAGAAGAATAAGTTAGAGAGTGCGAAAAGTAGTAATATGGTGCATGGTAACTGACCTGCATAGGAACCGCGATTTCTTCAAGGATAAACGCAAAAGTACCTCTGAAAGCACTGTTCAGTGCAACAGCTGATGAAGATCGTCCGACATTAGCATCTACTATGTACGCTAGTGTACTCGTGTAAACAAAACTAGTTATAAATGAATTAACATTAAAAGGTGAGTAATGACATGCAAAAATTATCGATGACTTACATGGAAACGAAACCACAGGCGAACAACATGACACAGACTCCCGAGACGTTAACCCGTTCTTCAAGAACCCAAGCGTATCCGATTACGCAGAGCGGGAAAATGACCAATCCATGCACGGTACTCCTTAGACGCATCTATGACACGTATAGGTCTGAGGAAACATTTGGAAACATAAGCTGTTCATCTCGTACCTCAGGTGTACTCTGTCCACCATTCTTGGCTTTCAACCGAGCTAGTTGATAATCAGACCAGTGACCACCAATGATACTCCCAAAAACCGTTCCTTCACAATTATCAGCATGCAAAAATGTAGTACGAGGCAATGCCATACCAACTCCATATGCAAGAAGAACTAGACCAGTTTTGAGCGCGTTATAGTGGTAATAAGCGCCTAGAGACCGCGAAGTCGTGTATAAGGCAACAAATGCAAATGCATAGTAAAGACCTGAGCATTGATCAGATAGGCAGGGTAAAAATGGGTGCTTCAATCGTACCAGATGCTACCAGCATCAATAGATTGTATTTACGACGAAGGATAACCATCATGGGTTTGAATGGGTTGACATCGACCAGTCCGAGTTTGATTTCAGGAATGACCTTGGAGTCTAGTGTAGGCAAATCTTGTTTCTCAAGATCTTGAGGTAGATTATGTCGCTTTGTTCATCTTTTTCTGCCCTGGAGGAATTCTTCATCGCGGATTCTCTCAATCTCTCCTTTAGCACAATCTGGTATGTGATGCTACGCTCGAGACGGAATGTATCTTTGAACAAGAGCAGAAAAGACATGAAGACAATTCCTCCCATGATAGCGAGAAAATAAAAGGGTCCGCGCCAGGTGAATGCAGTTGTCAAACCTCCGCCTAAAATCGAACCGAGAGAAGGGCCAAGGAGGGGCGCAATGTAGTAAATTCCCATCTAGAAACAACATTAGGGAAGGTAGTAATATACTTGTAAGCTTTGGCATTCACCTTTGTTCCTCGTTCCACAGGATCAAAAATGTCTGCCAAGGTAGCTGCACCTATAGACACGACAGCGCTCGAGCTATCGATGGATCAAAGTCAGAGAATATGATAAAGATGTCCATTTAACAAAACAGACCCAGCGGCTTGGAAGCAACGGAAGCCAATCAATCTAAAGCGCAAGAGCATATCAGCGAAATCGTCTTTGATAAAAAAAATACCGATGCTTACAGTCCTATGCTCTTGCTAATCGCAACGACGACAGACCCCACTGTGAAAATGGCCATCGAGACGATGTAAACAAACTGTGCAAAAACACCGTGAAATCTGGTTCTCCAGGATGTAGCTAAGATTGATCATACCTTCCGTCCTTTGATTTCACTGATTGTGGCTAGACATAAATATGAGCATAGTCCCAGGAAGCTTCAAATATAGCGTACACCATAGCTGCCAGAGATATGTCAGTAAGCTACTCAGTAGTAAAAGCACGCCGCACATACCAAGGGAACAAGACCTTGAAACAGTATGAACAAGGAGAGACTCAAACTGATTTGCGAAGCAGTAGCTGGTAAATCAGCCTCCATTTCACCGTTGGCCGCTGATACCAAGGATTGTAAACGAATGTTTCGGGTCTTAATCAAATGCGTACGGTTCTGTATGTTAGCTGCTAAACCAGCGATCGTAGATCCAAATGCGACTTGAAGCAAAATCAAATTCTAAATTCTAGATGAGCGCCGAAAAAAATAATACAATATTCCCTCTAACACACCTTGCGAAACTTAGACCATTTCCTAGGATCGTCTGCAACTGGCATATGCTCGATGTCAATTTTTGGTGAATCGTGAACAATGATGGTAGCAGCATCATCATTCGATTTGGTCTCTGGATCGATATTCAAGTCGGATATTGACCGTGAAATGTCTAGTTTCATGACGGAATTCGTGAAAGAGGAGCGAGGGAGCTGGTCAGAGTCACCTTGTGCTGAACGCTTCTTATATCATGTAGAGGCCGACGAGAATGAAATTCCTCAGGATCGAACCGGATCCGACACATGCTGTTGAGCCCCAAGCTGGAATCGGCAGCGAGTGTAGGCTGGTGTCTGGATACCTACGCGGAGAACAACACACAATCCAGATTGTCAGACAGGCTAACCACCCAGCTGTTTTAGTACGTTTCATGCCTAACCGAATGAAAGAGCGTGATTGCGGTGAGAAAATTCAAAAGCGAGAGTATACCTTTCGGCAGATCGTGCGGAAGGAGCAACATGCAAAAATAGCTCACTGTGTGCTTTCCGAAGGTCTCCGATTTACAGTATGGCTGGCTGTGGGCTCGCCTTGATGGTGCGCATCTACGTACATCATGTCCAAGCCATTCCCGTGTGTTCTTTACGCGTAAAGACAGTATATTAAATGGCAGTTCTTCCAAACGGAGCACTCTGTTTCGGCCGATGGCTTGGAGCTCCAAACGAGAAAGCATGATTGAGGAATATCGTACAATGTCCCTCGTATACGTGTATGTGGGAGTTCTCGATAACTCAAACTTGTAGTGAGCCCGATAGTACACATAGATTTCTCCTGGAACAAGGGAAGTATTCGAAGGCACTTGCAGTACGTGCTAGTGTTTCCGCTCAGTTCGACTTCTCGTCCCGTATTCGATCGTCGAATTACCTCGCCTTGCTGCACAAGAAACCTTTCGAGCTGGACTCGCAGAAAAGAAGCTCGAAGCAGATAAACTTCATCTTTACGTTTCTTGAACAGGTCCGGTGCGCAACACTGGTCTGCTCTAAACGCAAGGTACATGAGGGTACACGCGCATGCATCAATATGCGCATTATCGTTGCGTTCCTGGTACTGGTCAGTCCTAGAGCATCGAGGTGGATGTAACATGTACGCTGCAAGGGAATTCAAGGAGAAAGCGTTAGCGCTCATCGAACTAGCGCGCTTGGTACTTTTTCAGTTCTTGGACCTTACCGTGTAATAATCCCTTCCTTCCCCACGATTTTCGAGCAACATACAGCCTGTAGTGGATCCAGGATTCGAGATTATTACACTCATGCTCATTTTCACTTCTTTTCCATCTGAGGCCTAGTTTGAATTACGGGTTATCGATATCGTTTGCTTGTAGCGGGTCAAAATGTCTATATGCAGCTTTGAAAAACTGGAAGATTCTCTAGAAAGACGTGGACAGCCTCTGGTAGCTTGGAAGCTCGAATAAATTCTGTCGCGGGCGCGGCTCCTACTTAAATGATCCTGCAAGTGCTTTTTCTACTGAAAGGGCCTTATAACATGCTAACAGCGCTACAGGACCCAAGCAATACAAGCTCGGGCGAGCTCAGACGCCGGATTTCGTTGCCTGCATATTATTACTATCATGCAACGCCTCACCACGTCGTTTCTTCCCCGGTCAATGTACAGTTACAGTATGGATTCACGTATACATTGATTTCGAATCTATTAGGGAGCATCATCTCAATTGCTCCGCGATCTCCAGCTGTATCAGCAGCAATAATAATTGCATTGGCAGCATTCGGTTACCCGTACGCCTTCCGTAAGCTTGATTCAATAGCAAGAATACTTAAAGGAGTCTTTTCTGATCCTAGGTTTCCTTCACTCTCTGTCATGTTGGCTTTTCTAGCCCTTGCATTGGTTTACCCTTTCCTAGTCCAGGCTTCTGGCCTTACACCCTTTGTCTTGCACGAAAAACGCGCTCATATCCCTTACGGGTGGTTCCATGAACGCAAGCACGATGCTTCCGCTGTCCTTCCATTACGCTTCGGACTGAAGCAAGCCAACATCCACAAGCTGGAGGAATACCTTTACGATATCGCGGATCCCGTATCACCCAACTTTGGCAAGCATTGGACTGCAGGGAAAGTCGCCGAAACGTTTGCTCCCAGTTCCGAGAGCATCAAGACAGTCTACGAATGGCTATCCGGTAGTGGTATAGCTCCAGAGAGACTCAAGATAACCTCGAGCAAAAGTTGGATCGAATTGGATGCAACAGTAGAGGAGGCAGAGAAATTGATGCTCACTGAATATCATCTCTACAAGCATAAATCTGGACAAACTCATATTGGTGCGTAATTTTATAACGCTCGGGAATCCTCGAACTTAAGGTACTTCTGCTTAGCTTGTGATGAATATCATCTCCCCGACCACGTTGCACCCCACATCGATATTGTTATGCCTTCTGTTCACTTTGACGCCATTGTTCGACGTCCAAAATCCATGATCAGAGATACATCTCCGAAAACTGATATAACCATCGTCAATGTGACCTATCCTGGGGTGGATCATTGTGATACCCAAATCTCTCTTGACTGTTTGCGGGCTTTGTACAACTTCAATTACACTCCTACTGCGTCCAACTTGAACAGTTATGGCATAGGTAAGGGCTCGCAGACTTGATTCAACTTGAATTAACTGTGTGTGTCTCTTCGAAGTGGAATATACTCCCAATACTTTCATCCAATCGGATTTGGATCTCTTCTTCACAAACTATTCCATCCCAGAACTTGTCGGTCGGCCACCTTTCCAAGTTTCTATCGATGGAGGTAAGCCTACATTACCAACGCACAAATAAGCAGCCGGCACTAAGAACTTTGAAAAGGTTTTCAACAGACTGCGAACACGAGTTTGGACTTTGTCGGGGAGTCTCATTTGGATCTCCAGTACGGAATGGGGCTCGTTACGCCTTTACTCAATATCACCTTGTACCAAGTGGGCGATACTGTCAATCCTAGTAATGTGGCTTCTATGGACTGTATTGCACAATTTACCAATACGATTATCCTCCAGATACGTCTTTCAACAACTTTCTCGATGCCATTGACGGATCCTACTGTACATACGAAGGCGGAGATGACGCCTCAGTGGACGCGATCTACCCTGATGACCAGCCTGGAGGATACGATGGTACGTCCGTCCGTCTATATCTAAGTAAGTACTAGACGATGGGTGTTTTTAACTTCCCGTACAGGTCCTCCGGACTGTGGTACCGCCAAGCCTGCTGCAGTCATTAGCACATCGTATGGATTCTCCGCTAAGCATAGTGATGTTATACCCTGACCGATCTATCAGGTATGGATACAACGAAGCGGACCTTACACCTGCCTACGTTATGAGACAATGCAACGAGTATGGTAAGCGAGACACTTCTTTTACTTGGAGATGTATTATAACTTTTTTATTCTACTTAGCAAAACTGGGTCTGTTTGGGCGTGACTATCTTATACTCTTCTGGGGATAGTGGAGTGGCAGGTGAATTAATCCGTTTTCCACTCGAGAGATTCCCCTTACTAGAAACTGTCTTTTTATATGACAAAAGGGAATGAGGATCTATGCCTGAACGAAGACGGCTCTCAAACGACAAACGGCACTCGTTTCGATCCTACCTTCCCAGGAGTGTGCCCATACGTGACATCAGTAAGTATCAAGGACTCGGAATTCCCCATCCTTTCCTAAATTTAACATAAGGTTGGATCCACGGAAATTGCACCAGGGAACACAGTCTACGATCCCGAGATTGCTCCTGCTGCAAAAACATCTAGCAGTATATTCTATAGGTGAGTCAATGCTCTGGCACCAAGTATCGAAACTTGGACTCAACATCTCATTAAATGACATTCGCATATAGCGGCGGGGGATTCAGGTATGTTGCTTTTTTTCCTTCTCGATGCAATGTCACCTAATTACAACCATAGCAATGTCTTCCAAGTTCCTGACTACCAAAAAGATGCTGTCGCAACGTATTTGAAGAACTTTAAAACGGACAACTTCACTTCTGCTGCTTATAACTCTTCCGGAACCGTATGTCCTTTTCGTTCAATTTACACCTAAGAGGCGAACTTTTAAGTTAATGCGTATATGTACAGAGTCGTGGACTACCGGATATCGCTGTGAACGGGCAAGTATCTACTTCAGATGCTTTGCCATCATTTCTAACTTCTTTTTTTTTTTCACCAGAGCTGCGTTCGTTGTAGCTGTAAGTCTACTTTCTGAGTTCTGACGAATCACTGTTTACCAACAAGTACCTCAACAGGCCGAAGGCGAATTTCTTCTTGAATGGGGCACGTCAGCGTCTTCGCCCACGTTGGGTGCCATCCTTGCAATGATCAACGATGCCCGTCTTGCTGCTGGGAAGAGCACGATCGGTTTCATCAACCCCACGGTAAGCTTTGTCTTTAGATTTTCATGAACTATGGCCTGCTGACTGACCTTTGTCTAAAGTTATACTCCGCGCCATTCCAAGCTGCTTTGAACGACATAACTGTGGGGGGGAATCCTGGATGTGGAACAGAGGGCTTTAGTACTGCTGTTGGCTGGGATCCGGTTACGGTGAGTATTGCCCTGAAATCCGAATACAGAGAAAGTACTTACAGACACCGCGATCATGATAGGGACTTGGGACTCCGAATTTCGAGAAGCTGAAAGATTTGTGGCTTGCTCTTCCTTAGTTCATTGAAGAGCATGGTTAGTTCAAATGTACATCTAGGATCCTGTTGATCTATTACTTCTATATATCTCACTTTCCGCAATTTATCTTCGCTCCTTCTCGCGATTTGCTAGTTGTCTTGGAAGCGCAGCAAACTCGTAGCAGCCATCCGTGAATGCGTTGTGGTTTCCGATTTATGGTTGGGCAGTGGGCTCATCTCAATGGTGCGCATCTACTTGCGTGATTTAATTCAACCAACCACTGGCAAAAGCACGCATATGTCTAAGCAATTTCCGTGTGTTCTTTCTGCGTTCTTTATACGTAAAGAGACACTCAGTGGACGAGTTCTATGATCTATCAAACGGAGCATTCTGTTTCGGTCGACTTGGAAAGGGCTTGATCAAGGAGTATCGTACGATGTACCTGGGTCTAATCATCTTGTCATAACCGAAATTCAGGAGCTCTAGAAACCGGACATCGCGTGCTAGGTGCGGTTTCACACCAAATATCGCAATGAGCCGCTCTGATCTGGTTTGTAGACAATCCCGCAAGTAGAATTCATCGAACGAAATCTGTTCGAAGATGCCACGCTGAGAAGCGCGAACCCAAGCTTTTCCGACCAAAGCACAATTTTTGAGGGTCTGTTTATCGAAGTAGAGGTTTTCGAGGATACATTCTATAAGTTCGTTCGGCAGTGGTTCCACCATCATGGTAGGGAGCAGGAAGTAAATGCTGGCGGCAAAAGGTCAAAGCAGTATTTACAAAACTTCTTTTTCCAGCTGTAACTATAAGATTGTGATATATACAAGTAGTGAAGGCATTTATAAGAGTCTATGCAGCTAATTGTAAAACAGAGTCGCGTTCCCTCTTTGAAGAAAGGGAAGTAGGGAGTTAAAATGAAGGAGAAGTCATAAAGTATACTTAAGCAAGTTGGCCCAAGGATCTATACCCAACGCGGAGTTTGAAGGTCAATCTTGAGCTTCCCCCTTGCCTTCAAAAATGGAAGCTTCCCAACCAGTAGCTTCTCAGTATCAGGGGAATATATCGAATTCGACACATTCAAGACAATATTCACCAGCTCAAGCGAAGCAAAAACAGGGTTTCCAAGTAGAACATCAAGGATAGCGTACTGGTCACATTCTGACTGCCATTGAGCAGCATAAAGAGACTGGACATCAATGAGCAGAGTAACTTGGCGCAAAGGATGCGCCCCATTCCCACTCAGAGTCCGAGGTTCAAAGAAAGATCTAATCCAGGGAATGGTGGCAGTCTCGGTCAAGCCACCCAACTTGAAACTTTCTAGGTTCGGGGTGTGCTCTAGATGAATGGAATCCAGGTCTAGCAGGAAGCATCAAGAGTTTGAGCAAAAGTAACAAGATAGGTAGGTACCTCCAGTTCCACTTTGAAGCTGCAGCTCCAACTTCGTAAGACTACCGCCAGCATGCTGCACCATGAAACCTGCCGACCGATAAGCTCGTGTCGTCGAGATCCCATCCATACATAAATGTCGTAGATTGCGAACTTCAAATGGGCACGATTCTTGTTGGAACCACCAAGTGAAGGTACCAATATCGTCGGTCACAAACTCATTGAGTTTGATGGACCGCGGAAGATTGGCTGCCAAAGCTGAAGGGTTTGGCAAAGTACCTTCATCGAAATACAAAAATCTGACCTCCAGTGCCTCCAAATGCGTCGCATGGCTCAACAGAGAAGCCATATCAGCAAATTTCGGGACTATTAACCAAGATATGGTGACTCGAGTTAAATATGGAAGTTTGAGCACATCGGACATCGCAGTTCTGAGTAAAGGAGACGATGTATGCCAGTTGACGTTTCTGAACTGTATCTTGTTCACGTTAGATAGTCGTTGTATAACCTCCGCGATCGACACTTGGATCGGTACCATTAAGGCAATGAGATTCAAGTCTAATGCCAGATACCGGACAGAGGATGCCAGATGCGGTTTCTCATTGAATATCGCAATGAGCCGCTCCAGTGAAGGATAATTCGCTTCGAGCTCGATCTCTTTAAAGATGCGACGTTGAGAGGGAGCAGCCCAAGCTTTTTGGATCAATGCACAGCGTTTGAGGGTAGCTTTATCGAGGTAGTCGAGGATGCATTCGATGATATCGTTCGGTAGTGGTTCAACCATCGTGATGGTCGTAAGCAAGAAAGAAAGCGCCCAAAGACTATCTGTCGGACCGGGTTCCTTCTGCTTCGTCGATTCCCAACTCCATCCCTCTCCATCCCAACCTCTACGGATTGTTGGTCTTTACCCTTCAGCTTTGCTTCAGCACCCTCCATGTCTATAGGCGAATCCAGAAGCGAGTCTGAAACATCACCGCTTATCAGAGAAAGCTCAGCCAGTTATGGAACCCAAGAAGAAATTCAAGCTCTGCAAGAAGGAGAAGGAGACTGTACATGCTTCGAATCATTCACTGTTATCTTATACTCAATCTGCTAACAGTGAACCACGGGGAATCTTTTGACAATGTTCCTCGCGCGAAAAGGCAACTGGGTTAGTCGATTTATTTGTAGAAGGATGCTAAAGCCTTAGGATTATTCCTAGGCCTTATTAGTGCAATGTTCTTGATATTCAATCGTGTTATCGGGACTGGGTGCGTCTTTTATACTGCTTATCGCTATTTCAGCCTTTCTCAACCTTACTACTGTAGAATCTTCGCAACGCCAAGTGTCATTCTTCGTACCTCGGGCAGTGTTGGCGTTGCACTCCTTATGTGGGTCCTCGGTGCTCTGATAGCTGCGCTGGGAACTGCAGTGTACATTGAGCTTGGGACTGTGAGTATATAGATATTTGTGGTTTTGAGTTTCGTCTGCTTACTATTTTAGTACAATTTAGGGCCTTCCCCGTAGTGGGGGAGAGAAGAATTACCTGGAATTCATCTATCGGAGACCCAAGTTTCTAGTGACCTGCACGTATTCCATATACGCTGTTATCACGGCTAGTCTCTTCGACAGTCACTTTACATCCATCTCAACTTTTTTTCTTAGGGATCGGCTGCAGCGAATAGCGTCGTTTTTGGCGAATGTAAACGTCCTTCTTCTCTGGCAAGCTTTCCAATACTGACATTCATTTCAGATGTAATCCACGCACTAGGCCAAGAACCTTCCCGATATAACACCCGCTTTGCTGCCTTCCTCTGCCTAACATTCATCCTCCTCCTCCATGGCTCCTTACTCAAATGGGGTTTACGGCTTCAAAACTCACTTGCGCTGTTCAAACTGGTCGTCTTATCCGCGATATCGCTATGTGGAATCCTATCTCTTGCAGGTGTAAAGGGATTCCGTGTCAAGCCAGGGTACGAAGTCCCGAATAATTTCCAATGGAACAAAATGTGGGAGGGAAGTCGAGGGGATGCGAATGCATTTGTAACGGGGCTATATAATGTCATTTGGTTCGTGAGCTTGTTGAGTGTGATTTACCGTCTAACTCGCTTTGCAGGTCCTTTGTTGGATATGCGAACGTCAATTACGCTTTATCCGAAGTACGAGACCCTGTGAGGACTATCAAGCGTGCAGCACCGATGGCCATGTTGGCTGTTACCGTTGTGTACATATTCGTGAACATTGCGTATTTTGCCGTTGTTTCCAAGGATGATATTCTAGGAAGCAAACGGATCGTTGCGTGAGTATTGTTTCTCGACCAGTTTTATATCGCTTTCATATTTTGCCGTATAGTGCGTTGTTTTTTCGTAACCTTTTCGGTGAACAGATGGAACGCGTGAGTAGTTTTTTTACACGGTGTATATGGACATGACATCTAACTGCTTCCCCATAGGCACTAAGTGTGTTCATTGCTTTATCGACTTTGGGAAATTTGCTTTCTGGACAGTTTAGTCAAGGTCGAGGTGTGTATTTCATGTCCTTGCTTTCTCTCTAGCTCTTCCATCCTGATGACACCTTAGTGGTCCAAGAACTCGGACGAGAAGGACTACTTCCCTTCTCTGCCTTCTTTGCGTCCAACAAACCGTTCAGTGCGCCGCTCGCGGGACTATTCACGCAGTACCTTGTCTCTGTAGCATTCATCATCCTTCCACCTCCCGGTGACGCCTATTTATTCATGATTAGTTGTAAGTATATTTCCGTACTTCCGAGTCCTCTGCTCTTCCTTACCTTGATCCCTACCCAGTGTCATCATACTGCTCAGCCCTTATCAACACGCTCGTCTCATTCGGTTTACTTCTACTCTACACATCATCCTTTCAATCCTCATATGCTTGGAACCCCCCATTTCGATCGTGGAAAGCGGTCATTGTTCTCTTTGCGCTATCGAATCTCTTTTTAGTGGTGGTGCCGCTGATACCTCCGGTGCAAGGGGCTAAGAGAGGTTATGAGCATCTTCCGTATTGGGTGAGAGTTGCGCTTTTGTTATTCATGGTGCAGGCAATACTCATTCGCACTTTTTTCAGTCTCATGTCCTAGTCGCGTTCTCCGTATCGGCCATAGGAATTGGATATTGGTACTTTTGGGTCAAATGGCTTCCCAGGAAGAAAGGGTATCAGTTGGTGAGAGAGTGGGTGAGGCAGGAGGATGGGGTTTCGAGATTTGTTTATCGGAAGGTACCACTGCATTAGCACCATTCTGTTTGGTGTTTGGAATTCGGGCTGTGTAGAGGACTAAGAGAGAGTAGATTTTTGGTATACACGCGACCAACAGCGGTGAACACGAGTATTTTGTCACTTGACAGCCCTCCGTGCATGGTGAGATGGCCGAGCGGTCTAAGGCGCCAGACTAAGGAGACCAGCGCATTCGATGCGCAGTACATCTGGTCCGAAAGGGCGTGGGTTCGAATCCCACTCTCATCATTAGGGTAGTATAGTGCTTGAGGTTCTATTTTTCGACGACGTGCAATGTTCTTTTTATGCTGCTGCGAAGCAAGATCATGGTAATATTCTGATTCCTACGAATGGATATCTGTACGTATTCAACACCAAATCTGAGGATTGACTAATTGAGAAGTATTTTTGGAGATGGCCGACACAGCGAGCTGCTAGCCTGAATCAAACTATCTAAACAACAGCGAAATATGAATACAAATTGCACGTGTACTAGTACTGTGAACTGGTCCGCTCAAGTAGTCGGGTCAGGAGCTACCAACATAAATGTACCCCCAATGGGTTGTCCTAATCCAGTGGCAAGAGCAAACGAACTGAGGTTGAAGTTCGAGACAGATGTTGTAGAATTTACAAGATTTTGGCCGTTAAACCCCGGAGGTTGATTGAACAACAAAAATGTGTATCTGTGATGTGCTGGACTTCAACAAAATTCATGCAACAAGGCTACGAGCTCATACCTGTGAGCATCAGAACCTGCTGGTGGAGTCGGTTGTCTGAATTCAGAGATGGCGGGAGTGACGTTGGTCAAGTGCTGTACTGGTTCACCAGACGCAAAAAAGTTGCCACCGAGGAAATGACGGATTTCAGCTGAGGTTGGGTCTTGCGGAGTGGGGGCATCTGGATCAATGGCTGGGAACATGAATCACTGTCAGCGTCTGAATACGATGTTCGTGGAATTTATGCCTACTTGCAACGACAAATGGACCCTTTCCTGCAGGTCCGATAACTGCGAATGTCGGAGGTCCCGCGGTGTCTGAAGAAGTGAGAAACATCGGGAGAGGCCAGGGATGGAGGGGTGTAACGCATGCTCACCATTACGTGGAACGTGGATGCCTAATTTTTGTCAGCCCCACGAATAAAAAAACATGCTACTTGATAACTCACCGGCGTGGAGGACGATATCTTTTCCCGAGGCCTCGGGAAACGTAACCTCGAGAAGGACACTAGGGTCGAATGTGAAAAAAATATCTTCCGGAAGCTGCAACGTCCCAAATGAAAACTTTGGATGAGAGGGCAAGGGCTTTTGAACGTACGTCTGCAGCATCAAAGGCTGCTTTCACGGCAGCTAAACTTGTGTCTTGAGCATTAGTTGTGATAAAGAAAGAAAGCACGGGCAAAAGGTGGGCGAGGCTCGGGAAATGCATCGTTTAAAGGTTTGAGATCCAGAATCAATCCGTGGTCTTTAAGTATTCGAGCGGGTGAGATCTTGAAAAGTTTTATGGCCTTGGCACACAAACTCATCCGGAAATTTCTCAGGTGGAGGTCCTCACGAGCGCGAGAGAGCGCCCGGATATTGTCTAGAACCTGTTTTCACATTCAAAGAATTCCTCGAGGTCGAGTGAAAAAGATATTTCTATCGAGGGGTCAAACATTCAACTCCGAAATTATGGCGAAATCGTGACGAATACTGCGCCACGGAACGGAGGACCTACAGTTCACATGAGACCAAGAAAGGGAGACCGAAGAAGGAGCAAAACAACAGCTACTCTCATAGGGCGCAGCTGAGAGAATCTGCCTTGGGAGAAGTTCACCTATAAGGTGACTTCATCTGACCATCATACATCATAAACGAACGAATTCAATGATCCTGATCCATACCCTCGAAAACATATATGCGTCAAGATCGCCTCTGCTATGGTAGCAATAATTATCAGATAGGAAAAAACAACGTACTTGTGGGACCTGTAAATGTTCAAACAAATTTCAAACGTTACAGCAAAAGTTCACCTGTAGCCAAGGCGTACATCGATTTACTATCATTTAATCGGACGAAATGGTGGCGAACAGATGAGATCTGGCTGATGATATTCAAAGCGGTAAGCAGTGAGCGCCGCGTAAAAGGAGGCGCCGTGCCAGAGTTCTGAGCGCTTATCAGTGGCGTTTCTGTCATGGCAGCTACAACATCGGTGGACGAATATCCTTCTCTTCTTTGGATAGTGTATGTGGAGCTGACTGCTAAACCCATAAATTTATTTAAAGACCTCTCACAGAATTCCTCCGGTGCTCCTTCTTTCAGCATATTTCACTCGAAAATGGTATCTGGCTCGAAGACTTAGACTTTATGGAATTGGAAAAGGGGGTGAGTAATCTTCCTTTTCTTCAACATTCATTCTCAATTTATCGCAGCGCCTGGATTCCAAACTAATGTCCGCCGTATACGTGTTACCCCGGAAATCGCTGCGCGGCTAAGAAGAGGAGAGGAAGTGAGCCCAGAAGAAATAGCAGCTGCCTCTGCTAAGGCAGAAGAGGATGAGAAGAATGGGGTTACTTCTTCTTCTTCTTCTGCTCCTTCAGAATCACAGGAATCACCATCTTCAGAGCCTGTCAATGAATGGCTCCCTCCCTCTGTAAATACGCCCAAAAAGCGTGCAAAGGGCAAGCGGAAATAATGAGTATATCGTCATGTATTTCTATAATCATTATATGGATTGTCTTTATTCTGACCTGTTGCAAAAAAAAAAATCGACTCTCAAGCTCCTTATAACACCGCTACAAACCTCAATCGCACGTAAATCATCGCCCATTTTCCATTCCCGTCTTGATTATCGACCCGACAAATCTCTTCAACTTCTTTCATAATCTCAATCGTTTCCTGCTCAGGTAAATCCTTCAACCACGAGCCTCTTACAAATGTACTCAACCAGTTGAACAATCCTGCTTCCAGAGGCGTGAAACGAGGTGTCAAAGAGATGTGATCAACCTTGAAGCCTTCAGTTTCGAGCAACTGTTGTTATATTATAGCGAGTAAGTTTAGTAGTTACTATCGACGGGATACTTACCTTGGTATATTCTTCAGGAGAAGGAAAGAACCATGGGTCACGTTCAATACCATCGTATCCTCTAGACTTGAGCACGCTCTTCAGCGCACTTCGGGTACCTGAAGTCGTTACCTATCAATCTTCCCATATTTCCGCTTTCCTTGATTTCACTCACCGATACAGTTCAAGAACCCTCCCATCTCACCCACAAACCTTCCTTCCTTCTTCAAAATCCTCTTTGCAGATTTTATAACCCCAGACGGATCGCGTTTACACCAATGCAATGCCGCGTTGGTAAAAACCGCGTCGAATTCTTCTCTAGGGCCGGTATACGACGCCGGGAAAGTCAAGTCTTGAATATCGCAAACGAAAGCTTCAGGAAGGCCTTGCGCTTTCGCCTTGTCGATCTATTGATGCAATCTCAGGTCGACGACTACACGCCTGAAACGACCTACAAACCATGCTCTCGCTGAAATCAACCGCAGCGAGGTATCCGCTTTCCTTTTCCTTGACAATCTTCTCGATTACGACACTGAGCTCCCCGCTTCCACAGCCAAAGTCAATGATACGTTCCCCAGGTTTCGCCGCTAACAAGCCGAGCACGGGAGACGTGAAGGCAGGCGAGTACACAAAGTTGGTGTTTTTGTTGTACAGGTCTGCAGACCAGCCTGATGAATCGTATGTCGCGGAAGTCATTGATAAAGATGTGATGTTTCAACTGATAATAAATGCTACTTCCTCTGTCTTTTATATCGTGAATTAGCAGGAGAATGGGGTCGGCCGATGCTTTAGACCGAAAATGCGACAGTGGGATTTCGGCCGATTCCGACCGACCAGACTTGAATTCGTCCGAACAGTTCAAGCCTTCAAGGCGTTGAGCGAAGCTAGGCGATATTTCAAGAAATGGCTTGGATGATGATGGAAAAGATGAAAGAGCGTAGTCTTATCGATGATATCGTGTTATCATGATCCTCTATAAATCTCCGGGGAGTCAATGTTATTTATATTCGTAGCTTGACTGACTACATGTAATTTTCAGAACCGAAGAGAATGTTTTACTTCTTGCGCTACGTAGTACGCCAACAACCTTGCTTCCTCCTCCTTTATCCGTGCAACCCGAGCTCGACAGGAAAATCACAATGTAACTAAGTACGTTAGCAGTGCATTCTACATTTGGTACGGCCATAGACGTTCGCGAGTCATTCATAGGCTTGACATCCGTAGACTGACTCAAACGCCTACAAAAAATCAAGTCCAAGATGTTCCTCATTTTTCATCCTAATAAATTGTACACAGTATATTGCATGCCAATACGCTTTTGCAACTAGCCTTAGCTTGCATCTTCATTGATTCTGTCTACAGCCCCCTGACCCTCCAATGGCCCAACACCTTACTGGGGGCTATATGGATAATGGATTCACAGCTTTACGAGAGTAAGTTGAACCTTTCATAGACAGACTGTAAATGATAGTAATTGAACTGACAATTCTTTCTGCAGAACATCGAAGTAGAGATGGCTACTTCTTTGGATGGTTTTAATACCTTTGGGTCGTTATTCATTTTTCGGGAGTATCTATGAGCTCGTAAGAAATGAAGAAGCTACCTAACCTATGTCATTTACTAAAACAGTGGCAGATACGATTGCAATAGGAGCTGTGTTCACTGTTGCGGGATGTGGAAGCCCCTTTATTCCTTACAGTGCTGGCCGCGTCGATGCTACTGTCGCAGGCCCAGCGACTGTCCCGGAACCGCAACAGCCTCTTGCGTCGCACACAGAGTCCTTTCGGCTCCAGGGGTTTAATGAAACGGAGATGATTACCCTCGTTGCGTGTGTACATACGCTCGGCCAAGTCGGACAATTGGATGTCCTTTAATAGTGACGGAAATGTAACTCAAATCCCGGGATAATCTTAATGACTGTGTTGCAGTTTGCTTTCCCCTGATACATTCAACGCAACCTGCGGAGACTTGATCCAGCGATTGATAAATACCGTTCCAAGCGGCGTGAACCGATGGCTGAGCCGTTCGACTACCTCATCTCCTATCTATATCTATTTTACCAGAATGGTTCATTCTTTATGACGACCACCCTCAGAGTACGTATTCTTATCGCCGACTTATAACAGTATGCGTGGTTTAACGTACGGATCTGCAGGTTCTCAGCTCCAGCACAAACCCCGCTATGGCCATGTTATGGGCAGATCGACAAAGCGACCCTACTGGATGCTCCGTAGCAACGTACACTTGAAAAGTCTTGTTCGCACTAATTGGTCAAGCACAAGGTCTCTCCGCTGACCAATATTTCTTCAACGCGATATGCTACTTCCTCGATATCTCAGTTTTGGTTCGAAATCAATAACGATAGCTCCGAAACAATATATAACGGTGCTTCTGGCTCTATGGTTGCTCAAGACATGGTGTTCGTCGATGTGAGACGTAGCAAAATCACCATATCCGACTGATATATTTTTCGTAATTGTTGTGGTGGTAAGAGTGCGGTTTCTGTGCATATTTTAATTCTCCTAAATGTGCAATTTATCACAGGTACGCGGAGATGCAGCTTCAACGAGCGTGTTTTTGACGGCATTTGAGTCAGCTTCATACCTGTGCCAATCCTGCTGAAGGAGGATTCACCTTCTTACAGCCAACGTCAGCGCAAGCGCGGCATTCTTGGATATTACCAGTACTGTAAGTACGGTGTTGCTTACATCGGCAACGCCCAGCTCGCCATTGAATTTATAGCTCTCAGCAGTTAGCACCTCGTATTTGTTTGCATTCACTGAAGAGTCGATACCTACTGTATAAAGTACATATTCATAAAACCTACATATCATATCCAGCGCCATTTGTTATAATACTGAACTATAAGTAACTCAGTCCGATGTACTTGAATTTCTGCAAAATAACGAAGACTAGGCCACTCAGGCAGTCTTCTCTGCCGCTGCCGCAGGCTGATCAGCACTAACAGGAGCAGCGGTTGTAGATGCCGCCTTGTTCGCATTGTGAATCCGCTTCGCCTCTTCGTGAATGTCGAGAACCTGCTTGGACGTCGTCGTGTAAAAGCTGAAGACGGTCTTCCCCCAAGGAGAGCCGAGAGCCTTGGTATAGTACTAAGTAAATCATAACTCATTAGTCAGTATTCCCTTATAAGAATTTGAGAGATGTACAAACCTCATTCGCAGTCTTTGAGACGCCCTTTTGTTCATCGACAGTCTTCGCTTGCTGGGTCGCTGCTGCAATCGTCTCTTGCACCTTGCCCGAAATCGTCTTGTCAGGTCCAAGAGCTTTGGAGCCGATGGTAGTGTCTAGGGAGGACATGTAATCAAGGAACTTTTTCGAGATCCCTTTTTGCTCTGAAATAAAAATCACAGCGTTATTACTGCATATGAATATATCTCTGACATAAAACTTACGATCCATCTCGATTGCGCGTTGCAGGATTGTGTCAGAAAGCGTATATCCTCTGGCCAAATACTCGGCAGCAACTGTAAATTTAAAGAGCGTTATGACAACTTGATTCAGAGATCGCGATAAATCGAACATACTTCCAGCTCTCGGCTTATCGGTTTGGTCAATGTGTTCGTCTTTGCTTTCGTCGTGCACGTCAGGATGAACGGTGTCGGAGGTGACAGTAAGGGTCGAATTATCGAGAGATCCGCCATTAAGCTACACTCCTTCAAGATCAACAACTTGACATAGATGCTTGAGATTATAACGCACCATCAAGGCAGTTTTGGTAGCGGAAGGCTTCTCAAAGTAAATGACGGCCTCCGTACCCTTGTGCTCGACCTTGTCGATCCTGCGATGGATAACGATGTTAGTGCACTGAATTTGAGTGAGAGATACAGGCTCAAGCGCACTTTCCACAGAATCTATTGGTGATACGTGTCAGATAGATCTCAAAATCTGGCAGCAACGAATTCGTACGAAAAGAAGTCATGAAGATGTTTTTCAGTGGTGGTAGGGCTGATTCCAGATACCTGGATGTGTTTTAATCAAGAGATGAATGAAATCTAAGGTAAATTCACAAACTGTAACGTTGTAGGTCATGGTGAATACGATGGTAGAGAGTAGATGGTGGTTGGAGAAAGAGTCAGTTCGGAAGCCAAGTCTCTCTACGTCATGGTTGCGCAGCCTTATCGTATCTCTTATGATTGGCTTCGACTTTCATGTGATATACTCAGGCTGATACTGTATTACATTCAAACTACAAATGTTCATCGATATTCACTCCTACAGTTTCTCGTCGTCATCTTCCGACACCAAATTAGTCCAACGATTGGACCATTGCGGTTCATCTGGCGAAACACGCCTCCATGGCCCAAAGCTCTCTTCTACCCATGAAAAATCTAGATTCCTTTCCTCTGGCAAGTCGAAAGTTATTTTGATCGTAGGGGGCGTGGAGCTCTCCCAAAGCCTTGCTGGTTATCCCCTCCTGAGTACTTGCATTCGAGCTCCAAATCCAAAAACATAAGCCTCAATATCAGCCGCAATATCTTCAAACTCGTCTTCATCTTCCCAGAACCTCGAGTGCGACGGCGGCAGGAACTCAGTCCATGGGACAGGGCTCGTGCTCAAGCTTAGGAGAGTACTCCAGAGACCCAGATGATGAAGCCGAAGTGTATGTGATGGTCGATGCGGGGGAGGATGTGTAGAAGCATTCATCATCTATACAGTCTGTAATATTGTCCGTCAGTTCGCAAAGGTAGGCGAATCTTCAAAGTTGGGACTTGCAGATATCGCCAATGGACCAGATCTTCCTATTTCGACATCAGTTAGTAAGGTTTTCGATTGTTCAAAATTCATGAAATTTACCTTGCTATTAACAGGATCAAAGTCGCCACTGGTCTGCTTAGCAGTCGCAGTGATATATGGAAAGGCGAGCGAGCAGTCTTCCGCTTGCTGCCTATTCAACGCCGACGTTAGGACTTCTTCCAGGTTTATTGTGGTACTGCCTCGACGCTTCTCGATTCCCATACAGGGAAACGTTGTGGAGATATCGAACAGCGACGATGGCATGGTATCTTTGAGGATGAGCGGCCAAGAGACGAGAATAATAGTACTCGGAATGCAAGCAGCTCGAGGTGGGTAAACAGAAAGAGTGTTAGTGGCACCTGGTCGTCGACGGTCGACCTTTTATACCATCCATCCCACGTTTCCTCATTTAGATTTCCAAACAATGAATTATAGAGCTAGGACCTGCCAATGCCTCGTTTACTTTCTTCCTTTGTTTCTCTTTCTCATTTCACACGCAGAGCTTTGACGCTTTGACCACTGAATTCACAAGTACCAAGCAGTTGTGGTGAGATGTCGTCTACATTTTCAAGCACGGTAACGCAGGTCGTTCAAGCAGGACTCAAGCATCGTTGAAGTACATACAAATACAACTCTCCGCATGACACTGATATTTTACGTCTGCCTTTTCCGAAACATAACTTTTGCTGTTACATTAGGCGCAACATGACCTGCAAACACGGTACGGGGTGGCACCCCGCCGTCGTCTTTCATCTTCACATCGTAGTTCAGAATGATATGAGCCAGAAGAGTCTTGAGTGCGGTCACAGCAAAGAAGCGACCTGGACTGCATCGAAGACCGTTAACATCTATGAACTAAAATCGGACTAGAAACAGAAACTAACCATGCATGTCTACCACTGCCGAAAAGCAGCCAATCGATTGCTGGCGCAGCCATTCCATGTCTAATACTCTCTCCTTCTTTTGCTCGCTTGTCCACAAATCTAGACGGTTCAAACTTTTCACTTGACGGATATAGCTCCTCATCGTGATGCTTTGACAATGAACACAAGCTGATTATTGTGCCAGTTGGAATAGTCGTACCGTCCGAGAAGGAAAAATCGCGCATGACACGACGGATAGATGTAACTGTAAATGTCGTTACAAGGTAAGTGAAAAATGGGAAGAAGTGCAGACGTACGAGGAACATTAAACCCGGCCAACCTGTTTGCTTCCTTCATGAAGCTATCCATAAAGTGCATCTCTCTCATTGCGGCCTTGGTCCACCCGTATTTCTGCACGTTCATCTCCACTTCCGCACGAAGTGGTTGAAGTAGATCTGGGTGAGCAGCGAGATGATACAAAGTATACGTGAATGTCTGTAGTATGAATCTGGTTAATATACGAACGATGCGTTGTAAAAGGAATATACTTGCAGACTGTGAAGGTAAATGAAATCAACTTGTGAGTGAGTGAGAGCCTGAGGAGAACAATTACCGAAGTGGTGTGTATAGAAGCAAAGTTTGCATCCAACATCCTCATAGAAAGATCAGATATAGAAAATCGTTGCCAATCCTGAGCATGTGGATCATCGAGGAGCCATGTTATGTAGTCGTTCTGCATTAATTATGGGTCTGAAATCCATAGAAAAAGACATCAACTCCACTTACTGGTTTTTCAGGCCAATCCTGTCCATATTTGCTTTGCATCTCAATGCGTTCTTCAAGAATTGGTTTCAGATGTTTCATGATGCGCCTCAGGCTTCTTCGCCTGGTAGTGAAAATCTGGCCAACAATTCTACATATAAGAGATAAGTGACTACAAAGCTTCGGAGGAAAGATGATTCATACGGATGTAGAATTTCTGGGAACATATGAAGGGATCTCGCGTTCTTCACGACCGTAGTCGCAAAACTCTTGGCTAGATCCAAGTAATCGGTATTACGACCTAGACGTTCACCTTCAATGAGCTATTCATACTCTTCTCAGGCGAATCGTCACTCACATAAAGGGTACCCAACCAAAACTCGATTGCTGGACCTGGCAAATATGTTGATAATGGTCCGAAAGGCATAGACCTCAACCCAATCTACGAGCTTTCCGTCAATATAAGGGGAGTGGAAATAAATGACCATGACCAACCTGTTTCCAGAGGTATTTGGTCCTTCACAGCCATCTTAATCTCGTCGTACAAGTCGGCGTAACACGCAGAGATGTTCCGAGTAAGTGTATTGCGAACCACACCAATATGGTATGGATTTTTCAACAAATTAGGTGAAACAGTGTACGATGCTTGGATAAACTGTCCACCGCAGTGATTAAGAATGAGGTTCGCACTGGGATTGGAAGACATACGTGTTCAAATCCTCTTGGGGTCGACAACGTTTCATCGGGGAATTTCCTAAATTCGTCGATCATGGCGTTATCGCTGATAACAACCTGCCATCCATTTATGGTTGGTATCTTGTATGGCCTTCCTTCAAACTTTAAGAAATGCATAAGCTCTTGGAAGTTGGCACAACATATCTGATTTATACACAAACCTTTGCATACCCCTCCTGGCATACACCAAGTGGGTCTCTCATAAACCTAAAAACGGTGAGATAGGAAGAAAGCCATCCGGAATGGCCGACAGCGGGAATGTGAGCAAGCTGAAGATTTCTCGTGAACAACAGGCGGGGGGGAATAAAACTTGCGTCTGCTTACATTGGCTCGTACATTGTATGCTTTCACAAACTGGCGTATTCCAAAGAGCGTAAAAGCCACGCAGCAAAGGAGCAAAAACCGAGACGGCTCATCCCATGTGAAGGCATTGTCTACGAAATTCATTGATTTTTAGCTTCGGTCTATATGTTCGAGAGAGAGACTGATGGTTTGGAAAAACAAACCAACGAGGTTAAGCTGCTCCTTATAAGCGTTAAGACACGGCAGGTGACTTCGCCTTTGGAGGAAGGACGGGTGTAAGTGATCCAAACAAGACAGACTATCACATAGATAGAGGGTCGGTAACGGTATCTTAGTCTGATTCCTATCTGTGTTAGTCGCAAGAATGGTTGGATCTACATGTAGCTACTTCAATAAGAGTGAGATTAAATAAATATGGAGAATTAAGAGCTCATCTTCACTTGAAGTCGAAAGTTGATAACTGACTTGGAGGTTCTTTGTAGACTCAACGTGTGAAAAGGCGCCCAGAATATCTCCCAAAAGTTATTGTACATGATTCACTTTTAAGGCACGGAGTGTATGTCCCAAATAACGGATAGTATATACTGCCATCCTGCATTTCGACCATAGGACTTGGAGGAAATGACGGTATGCTGACAGTGCTGTCCATGTCCAACAGTGCGAGAGCGACCACGCAACGAGTCTACGTACTCCGGACGCACTCTCTCGAGTTAGTTCTCGTTGTCGACACCATCAAAATTATCACTAAATCTCAAAATCCCCTGCATAGACATTGTTTGTCTAGAATGCAGGACCGTAACTGACACAATTGGACCTGCGTCGATACCCTGTTGCTGCATTTTCTTCAACGTCTGAGCTGCTTCATACCAATCAAAACTAGTCATTTCCTCAGCCTCATCCAGAGTCCAGACCTTATATCTTTCTAACTTCGATCCTGTGAAATCAATAAAGTTGACGAGGACAGAGTCTGAGCGCAAACGTTTGGAATTTCGGTATGCACTTTGTTGTTGGAGGAGGTCGGATCGGATTGGATCAAGCTCGGCTTCCCAAATAGCTTGAACTAGCTTTCGGTCTCTGTCTTCGGCCACTCGAGGGAGGCCAGCTGTAGTAGTAGGATTCGTCATGGTTGGATTTGCACGAGTATATTATACTACTCACCTTTATGATCCTGTTTATGATCATGACACTCCTGGCGATGAGCCTGTCTCCAGTGTGATTTTTGGCACACAGAACCACAGTAGAATGCTATCATACATCCAGAGCAGCGAAAAACCTTGCTACCACATGGAGATTTGCACTAAATACCAAACATCCCATGGAAAGATTTGTCAGATCTCGGATAGACTATCAAGGAACAAGTAACTCACCTCCTTATTATTTGAACAAAGTATTACGCCTTCTTCACGCTCATACCGTATTGCAATCCTGTCTAGGACCAACTTTTTAAATCGGCCCCATAAGACTTCAGGTTCTCCATTGAGCACATCCAAATCGGTCTCTATTTCATCGAGCAGAGGATTTTTGAAAATCCGTTCTAATGGTTTCTGAATGACTCGATAAAGTGAATAGGCACCAATGAGTTCGAGTACCTTTCCAAACAGTTCCATGTGCGAAAAACGTAGATGCTGTGGAAGAGAGCTTGGCATCGCTCTTCTGGATAATTTCCACAGTGCTACAAGGAAGCCGGATTTGAGAGCTACGATGATGTTGTCGAAACCACCATATTCAAATGTGTGCCAGAGGTATTCCACACACCATCTCCAGGCTCCAATAACATTTTCATCTTTCATCAGGATGATTGGGCCTTTCTGTGGATGGGAGATACCTTTGCTGATACGGCACACAATGTGGGTGGTAAAGTACACAGTACGATGCGCGAAGAAACGCCGATTGAATGCGTCAGAGTGCCGAGCGATGCTACTGAGGACACGGAACCAATAGTTGAGTAAATGGTAGTTCAACGTCCGGGCTTGAGCAAGGCGAGACAGAACTCGAGCAAGGGAACAAATGAGGTGAGGATGGAAGTCCTCAATGATTGAACAGTATATTTTGAGCCAAAGACTCTGCCTATCTCCCTCTTGCCAAAAAACGTTAAGCATGTTCGAGGCGCATTCGGAAACCTCTATTCTCGAGCTCTTCAATGCGGGTACAACAATTGGTGGACTTGATTCAACGAAGAGAGCGTATAGGTGAACGCGGACGAGTAATTCGGCTGAGCCTTCAATCGATTTGATTTCCTGAAGTCGAATAACACCCCTCATTAGGAGAATGGCGCAAAGCGGGGCAACTATGTTGATAACTGCTATTCCGGTGTGGCTGAATTCCCCATATAAGTTAAGATCGTGTTCGATAAAAGCTTTGACCAAGAACGAGCACCAGGAATGTATAGCTGACCAGAATTTCCTGAGGGAAGGCATGATGATGTTCTCGTTATATGTAGTCATTTTCCTGACCCCGACACCAACGTATATGGCTGAAAGCACTTTTAAGATAGTCCTGATTTCGTCTAGAGGTGATACGCTATGAATCACGTCTTCAGGCGGTGGGGGTCGATGCTGTGACAGGAAGCGTTGAAAGACTGAGAGTACATCGACGAATACACGTGAATCGCCAGTCATCGTACAAAGCTCTTCGAGAGCCTGGTTCGATCCTTCCTTGCCAGACAAGGCCCGCCGTTTCAACAGCTGGATTATTATGCATTAGTTATATATGATTTCCGGAAAGAAAGCCTGCTCACATCGATTCTGGTGCTCATGATGTGTGTGGCGCGTGGTTCGGGTACAAGCTGCTGAGCGCTGATAAAGTAAATGTTGAAACCTAGTAAAAATATCTGGGTGGGCTTTAGCCCCGCGCGGGTGCCAGGCAAATAAATTTTCACACGTGGAGACTAAAGCTGGAGCATACTCTACAGCTGGTAAAGATAAAGGTGGGTGGCCATGGGCAAGCGAGAAGATAATTCGACAGTGGTGAGAGTCAAAAGAACAAAGTGAATAGGCGCTGAACTAGCCTCGGTTGCACACTTATCCTCTGGATATTTCGGAATAAACTTAAAACTAAAATCCAAAGAGTGCGAGTAGAATATATAATACTAGTATTACAAGTGTACTCTTTCCGCATGATATTTTACATCTGCCTTTTCCGAAACATAACTTTTGCTGTTACGTTGGGCGCAACACTTCCAGCAAACACAGTACATGGAGGCACCCCGCCGTCGTCTTTCATCTTCACATCATAGTTTAGAATGATATGAGCGAGAAGAGTCTTGAGTGTAGTCACAGCAAAGAAACGGCCTGGGCTGCATCGACTGTCGTTAACATCTAAGATGGAACCAGAGACTGAATACTAACCATGCATGTCTACCACTACCGAAAAGCAGCCAATCGTTTGCTGGCGTAGCCATTCCATGTTTAATTCCCTCTCCCTCCTTTGCTCGCTTGTCCGAAAACCTAGACGGTTCAAACTTCTCACTTGACGGATATAGCTCCTCATCGTGATGCTTCGAAAATGAACCCAGGCTGATGATTGTACCGGCTGGAATGGCCGTACCATCGGAGAATGAAAAATCGCGCAAGACACGGCGGATAGATGAAGCTATGAATGTTTTTGTGAACAAGAGCACAAGCGGGAATAATCAGGTGTGAACGCACTAGGAATAGTGATCCCCGTTAACCTATTTGCTTCCTTCATGAAGCTATCCATAAAGTGCATCTCTCTCATTGCGACCTTGGTCCACCCGTATTGTTGCACATTCATCTCCACTTCCGCACGAAGTGGCTGAAGGAGATCTGGATGAGCAGCGAGATAATATAGAATATGCGTGAATGTCTGTTGTATGAGTCTGGTTAATATACAAGTGTTTCACTTGCAAAGGAATACACTTGCCGACTATGAAAATAACAATCAGCTGGTGAAGCAATTTTTGAGGAGAATGCTTACCGAAGTGGTATGTATAGAAGCAAAGTTTGCATCCAAGAGCCTTATAGAAATATCGGCTACAGATCGCTGCCAATCTTGAGCATGAGGGTCATTGAGGAGCCATGTCATGTAGTCATTCTGAAGCCATCGTATTGTAGGTTAACACTCCATGCAAATAAACGACTTACTGGTTTCTCAGGCCAGTCCTTTCCATACTTATTCAGCATCTCAATGCGTTCTTCAACAATCGGTTTCAGATGTTTCATGACGCGCCGCTGGGTTCTTCGTCTGGAAGTGAAAATCTGGCCAACAATTCTACATATAAGAGATAAGTGGATACAAAGCTTCAGAAGAAAGATGATTCATACGGATGTAGAATTTCTGGGAACAGATGGATGATACTCGCGTTCAGTATAATCGAGGTTGCGAAGTTTTTGACCAAATCCAGGTAATCGGCATTACGACCTAGGTTAGCGAAACTTTCAGCTTTAATTTATGGAAGGATCAGATGAGAAACTCACACAATGGGTACCCAACCAATATACGATTGTTGGATTGTGCAAATATGCTGACAATAGTCGCAAAGGTATCAATTTCAACCCAGTCTACAAACATCCGTCAGCATAACATCTCAGCCGATAACCTGGAAAGAGCGACCTGTTTTCAAAGGTATTTCAGCTTTCACAGCCATCCTTATCTCTTCGTGCAAGTCGGCATAACATGCAGTGATATTCCGGGTGAGAGTATTGCGAACCACAGCAACCTGATATGGATTGTTTCAACAAATCAGGGGAAGACGTGTATGATAAATGAAGCGCCTGATCAAAGTGATTAATAACTCAGCGATTAGCATTGTAAGTTAAGGACATACCTGTTCAAAGCCCTCATAGATGGACAATGTCTCATCGGGGAGTTTCCTAAATTCGTCGATCATAGCATTATCGCTGATAATAACGTGCCATCCATTCACGGTTGGTATCTTGTATGGCATTCCTTTGAACTTCAAAGAAATGTTCAAGTTCTTGAACGACAGATCTGTGTTTTATCGACCAACCTTTGCATACCCTTCCTGGCATACACCAGCAGGATCTCCCGCAAACCTGAAGACCGTGAGGTAGGAAGAGAGCCAGCCAGAATGACCGACACTGGGAATGTGAGCAAGCTGCGTGGAGATTCTCGTTAGCAATTAGCGGATAACGAAACCTGCGCCTGCGGACGTACATTAGCTCGCACTTTGTATGCCTTTATGAACTGGCTGACTCCAAAGAACGCAAACGCGACGCAGCAAAGGAGAAAGAGACGAGGCGGTTCGTCCCATGTGAAGGTATTGTCCAAGAGATTCATGTAGTGTGAGAGGCTGAGTGGGTTAAAGGCTTAACGGCTTCTTATAAGCGTTGGAAGAGTGATCACGGCATGATCTTGATGCTCAGTCGGTTACAGTGGGTGGTGTCGATAAAGTTCGAACCCTATCCCATGGATGATGCAAGATGAATAAAAGGCGCCCAAACTGTCTCTTATCTTATCTCTGATCTCAGCAGGGTTCGTAGGCCTTTCTTGCAAGTGGTCTTAAATCATCTCCGGGGATGGCTGCTCCCTTGGACCTACCGCAGGAGCTGATAGACCATATCATAGATCTCCAAGAGGATATCCCTGTTCTGAAAAGCTGCTCCCTTATCGGCCGACGCTGGCTTCCTCGCGCTCAGGAGCACATCTTTCACTCCCTCTCCCTTCCCTGCCGTCGAGATACACCCGGATACATAATCATGTCCGAGTCTGGAGATGTCTCTCCTGACGACGCCGAGCTCCGTATATCCGACATTATCCACTTCCTCCGTTCCAATCCCCGCTTATCATACATTGTCAAGTCCTTTACTCTAGATGCTCGAAGCTCCGATACACTCGTTAGAGCATCGGGCCGCATGCTAGCGGAGCTGCCGTTCCGAGAGCTAACATCCTTTGGCGCTAGTGACATTTCCTCTTTTCGAGCTTCAACAGCTTGATTACACAAACATTGAACGGTTTTTGGAGCTAAATAAGAGCTCATTGGACTCTCTAACCTTTGAATCGACTGGCAGTGGGCATCTAGTTCAGACGCTGTTAAGGAATTGCGCTTTGAGCCTATCCCATTTACGCTATCTTCATTTCAACAACGTCGGCATCTACTTCAAAACATTGCAGAACTCCGAGTCGCTTCTAGTCAATGCTGCTGCCAGTTCAGGACCGGAACTAGAAACTCTGCGTATCGGAGGATGGCATTACGCGTCTGATTTTCTTTCGGATGCGTTCTTCAATGGCTCGTCATTAAATTTGTCTAGCCTGAAAACGCTGCACATTTCTACAAACTTTTCTTTACGCCCTTATGATCCAATCTATTTGCTATGCGGTCGAATCATTGCTCCATTTAAAGCTATCTATACAACTTCCTGGTAAGTTTAGAACACCCAAATCTATTTCTGGAAGCTGATGTATTACATAGAACTCACAGAAAGCTGTAGAATTCCATTCAACTATCTCCAAAATCTGGAAACCTTGGAGATAACATTCACCGAACGATACTCTCCTCATTGTCTCTCTCTCCTTTTGGACATATTCTCCTACCGTCCTAGACTGAGGAACATTCGACTGACTTGTTCATCTACGACCGCGCAGTACATATCCACTGTCCAACCGATGCTCACTCCACAAGTCGATAACGCGCTGACCGCATTCATTCAGCGATCGCCCAAATTGGACACGGCCGTTCTGGTCCTTCCCGAGGCTTTTTATGAGGATGTGGTTTTAGATGGGAATCTGGAAAAGTTGATACCAGGCGCGATGGGAACGGGAATGGTGAGACTGAGTTGCTTGGAGGGATAGTGTCTTTTCGGCCTTCTTATGAGACTATCTCGATGCTAATTTCTCTTACTCGCATCAGAGGAAGGGTGATTCAAGGAAAGGTCGTGCGGTGCTCGCAGGTAGATCTCCCGCACAACGGTAACTCTTGGCTGACAGCTCATCTCCATAGGCATCAGCCTCCGTATATGAAGAGGTTGACCTCTGTAGGCTCTTGTAGACCTCTGTTTCAATACGTCCCCGATGCGCCTGATTACAACCATCATTGGATTGATAATGACGGCTGAATTCCAAAAAAAAATAAGAGTAGGAGAAGGCTCGATACACTATCAATGGCTAGAAACAGGGACTCATTGTCTGCCAAGATAAATCTAGTACAAGGTTCAATTGGCGGCAAGTTATGGTTTTGGTGATGAAAAGATCGCTTTGACCTGACAATCACGACCGTGACCAATTAGATCAAAAGGCAACGTTGATCAGCAACCACTCGTTTGGTCGCCGACTTGGCCGAGACTTGAGTGGATTGTTAAAAAAACAATGAACTCGATTGGATCCATTAATGCTCCCGCTCATCTCCGCGATAGTACTTGCTGCTGTACTATGGCTTTTCATACCTTTTCTTCGTTTGCTCTCCCGCCAATGGCTGTCCCCGCTTCGTTTCCTGCCCGGGCCCCCGTCTCAGTCGTTCTTTATGGGAAATCTGGCTGAAATGCACGAACAGGAGAACACTAATCTCATCGCAAACTGGGAAGCGAAATATGGTTCAACATTTGTGTATAGGGGATTTGTCGGAGGTTGCAGGTTAATGACCACTGACCCAGTTGCTGTTGCTCATATTCTCGGCAATGCATACGAATATCCAAAGGTGAAATAGATTCATAACCTTCTTCCTCCTGATACTTAAGGGCAGCGAGAAGCCAGATTTTGTGCGTGATAGCTTGGCCACGATGGCCGCTGGTCATGACGGCCTTCTTACAACTGAAGGAGAAATGCACAAGAAACAGGTTAGTTCGAGCTTGGGTTCTTTATACTCTGGCATTTAACCATTTCTTCCAGCGCAAGATTCTTGTAGGTTTCCTATCTACTTTACGCCAACCAACTGAATCATCTTGCATAGACACCCGCGTTTACATCTTCTCATATCAAATCCCTCGCTCCCATCTTCTGGGACCATGCTCTGCAGGTGCGCGCGCGTTTCAGCACCCGCGCAGAATGTGCGATGTAATCTTGATTAATATTTCAGCTTCGGGATATTTGGTTCGATCTCGCTTCAAACTCGGAAACAATTGGACATTCCTCAACACGCGTTGATGCACTCATCTGGCTGGGAAGAGCAACACTTGATGTTATTGGGTTGGCTGGTTCGCATATTCAAGCTCGATCTTTTGCTGTCCACTCACTCGCGCTACAGGTTTCGGATACTCTTTCCATTCCCTCGCACACGCACATACTCAAGCTCTCCCGTCCGAATCATCAGATGAACTTGCTGATGCGTTCTCAACCATCTTCTCCACGGCAAGAAAGTTCCGCGTGATGACCATTCTTCAAGTATGGTTTCCCTGGCTTCGTCGATTCCGCCGTAACAGCGCCGTCATGGTTCAAGCACAGGAAACGATGCGAAGGATTGGGCTCGGGTTGATCGATAGAGCAACAAAGGAGGCAGTGGATGATGAGAAGAATGGCTGGAAAAACGAGACAGGGATCGAGGGAGACAAAACTACGATGGGCAGAGATTTGTTGGCTGTACTGAGTGCGTCCCTTTTCCATATCCATCGTATAATTCACCTCATCTGGTCGGCACGCAGTTCGTTCCTCGCTATCTCAACGCGACGCGACTAGCTCAAGCTCCATGTCCACGTCGGAGATTCTCTCTCAAATATCAACCTTCCTAGCCGCCGGCCATGAGACAACGGCTAGTGCTCTTAATTGGTGTCTATACGCGTTAGTTAAACATCCTGATGCTCAAATCAAGCTACGACAGAGCTTACGGGAATTAGAGGCCGACTTCCGATCCGTGGACGATAGTAATCAGCGCAGCCTGCTCACAGACGCCATTCAAAAATGTGAATTCCTGGATTGGGTGGTTCGAGAGAGTCTTCGCGTGCATGCGCCCGTCACTAGTACGATGCGAGTCTGCATGCGGGAAGGTGGAGATGATATTCCTGTTTCAAGGTTGGTCTATTCTCGGCGCTGTGTTGGATGCTGATATTAATGCGCGCGCGCAGGGATGGATACCGAGATAAATACGGGAGCTTGCGATCGAGCATTCCAGTTAACAAGCACGATATTATCAGTGTACCGATTCAAGCAATCAACAAGAGCAAGGACTTGTGGGGAGAGGATGCTGGGGAGTTCAAGTGAGTTGGTTCATTTCGTTTAGCTCTCGGACCTCTCTTTTGCGACTTGATTGAAGAGGTCCCGAAAGATTCCTGGTGATGAATTTTCGCAGCCAGAATTCTGGTGATTTATATTCTTCCTTCCTTCTTACTCCACATCCCTTTACTTCCCGACACTTTTTTCAGCACCGTGATGAATACGTGTACGGACCAACATGATGGCTCTTCATCTTGATCTATCTACATTCTTCCCCCAAAATTTGAGATGGATGGATTCCGGCCCTATTGTATCACCGCTGTTTAATCTCAGTGGCTTCTTCTTTGAATCTTTCCCTTCATTGCCTGGTTCAATCGACCACACAGACACGGTTCACTTCTTGCCTCGAGTTCTGATGTGCATTCTAAATGTTTTTTAAATGTTTGAATTTTATCTATCACACAGGGGGCGTTCCAAGGAACAAGCAGAGCATTTATTACTAGTTTTACGGTCTTCTGATTTGACCTCGTTATCTTCTTTGTTTTTCTGTTTCATTATAGCTTTGTTCCGTTACTCCTGTTACTCACCTTTTTCTTCATTAATCTAGACCCGAGCGCTGGGCTTCCCCGCCGGAGCGCGTGAAATCTATCCCAGGATTGTATTCCAACATCCTTACGTTTCTCAACGGAAATCCAATCGACGGTAATCGTGCGTGCATTGGGTACAAGTTTGCACTAATCGAGTAAGTCTCCATTTCCGCTACTCAGTCGCTTGTTCTTTTTTCTCTGGCTTGGCCCCTTGTCTTTGTCCCATTTACAGCTATGTCTTGTTTTCCATTCCCGTTTTCTTGGTTTTATTCCTGTCTGATTCGTGAGCATTCCGTTTTGAGCTTGTTCTTGTAAGGTGGCGGCTCACTGTGGCTCGGACCTCGGTTGATGGATTGGTCGGGCGTCTTTGATGCGCCTTTTAACGCCGGGAATGCGGCAGGACAAATTCACATGAGTCTACGTGCATGCGCGTCCTGTTGAATAGAGACTATGGTGCATGCAGAATTATATCTCGACGGGTATGCAAGAGTACTTGGCGCCTGTTTGGAATCACCTGCATCGAATCTTCTCTATTTTGTTTCATTATTTATGTTCCTTGGTCCTCGGTGGTCCTTCCGTTTGTTTTCCTGTTGGAAGCATAAAGCAGGGCCAGATGCATTCACTTCTTTCTCTTGTGAATCTGGCCTCCGCAAGTCACCTATTTTATTCGTTCCTCGAAGTTTGAACTTTAATCTCTTGATTCTTTCAATTCTTTCAATCCTTATGCTCTTGGTGCTTTCTGTCCCTATCTTGTTATCATGATTCCGGGATCGATTAGTTTCACTATAGATGGGTGGGTATCATACCCACCCACAAGACGATCTCCAGCTGGTTTCCAGTATCCTGCCTCGTGGTATGCATGTGGTTTGTGCGTCGTGTCTTCAGTATTATCCACCACCAGTACTGCAAAGCTCACTACATAGATGCCGGGAGCACATCGGAGATCAACCAACCCCGAACACCGAAGCTGCAGAAACATTTTTCATCAAGCGCTATAGCTGCCCATTGGCCCGTATGCAGATCTTCCTTCGAAAATTACACTTCGAATGCTGTTGATTGATGCTGTTCTCGTTCGTTTGATTCTGCTCATCTGTGATTGATCTCCATTTGCCGATGATGCCACCTCACCCCTACATACCCCTCTCCACCTTGCATGAACCCATATCGCTGTGGAGGTGTTTGAACATAGGCAGTGGTTCATTTCGTTATTATGGCCAGCTCGTTTTGGAGAACCATAGACCTTGCTATTCACTTCCGGTTCATCCCCGACGAGCCTCCGACCGCCATTTCCGGGTTTCATATAGCTTTCCGTTTCCGTGCTCCTCCCTTCATCTTCTTGCTTCTTCATCTCCTTGGGGAATCTCATAATTGCACCCACATTGCGGCTCGATAGGCTTGACTCTGGAATGTGACTCGACGGATTCTGTCCGGCGTACAGACAAATTCGATTGAGTTGATGATGTTCACTCACTCCAATCTTTGTAGGATGAAAATATTTTTGTATGTCCTCGTCAAAGACATCGAATTTTCGATTGATCCAGCTCTAGTGATAGAGAAAAAGGTCAAGTAAGTCTACGAGTCTACTCGGAACCTTTTGCCTGTTCTGATACTTGCGATCTTCTCCCAGCGTCGTTACTCGACCTTTTGTCAAGTCCGAACCACACCTAGGCAACCAAATGCCTTTGTATATCCGTCCAGCGACGAAGAGCTAAATTTCTCCATAGAGATATGGGCCTCTTCCTGGTTTCTCCTCCTCCCAACCCTTGCCACCCGATACAGACGGGACCTATACCAATTAGGTCCGAATAACCCCTCAAAACGCAATGTGGCACCTGATGCCACTAGCTATTAATGTCGATGTTAGGTGTAGAATCTACTGGTTAATTTCTCTGCATTTATCATTTGTATCATCTTCAACATAGAGGCTGCTGTTGTTGTACTACCTCGTTACTACTACTACTCCCTATCCTCTGCGGAATCTGGATTAGAATGGAATGTACTATCCTATGTAGTGACCGAATAATACTTATTGTGAGGAGGCGCTGATTTTTTTCGACTCGATGGAACGTTGACCCTGAATTGAAAGTTCTTTCCCTTTGCTGCACAGTTTACAAACACCCGCCTTACGGATGTTAATATACGACTCGACAACATCGACTCTCATTCACTGACGCCGCCCCCTTAGAATTCTCTTAATATGGCCTTTCATGGGCTGCGCTTGCATGACTTGTTTTTCATCAGCTCAAAGTGAAGCTGATGACACTCTTGCGTACCATGGAATTAAAACCTTCCCTCGATGATAAATTCTTTTCAAGTTCCCTGAGGTGAATTGAGTCTATCCCGCCGTCCTGCGTCCTGCAGTAGAAATCCAGTACAGAGAGCGCAATTAGACCTTTTTTGGGACAAACCAAAGTCGCGGGTCTATCGGGGAGGACTTGGAACGATGAGCCGAGGACGCGCTTCTATCGGTGAGGGGTGTAAAGTTTGGAGTCTCCTCTCAGTGCGCTCCGAAATAATTTCTTGGGGCGCCATATGCGCAAGGGCCACGAAAGGGTTTCCTTGCCACGATAGAACCACCCGTTCATACTGAATACGCCGCGACGATGCTGTTACTTACTTGCAGTAAAACTCCATAATAAGTAATTCTCAACGTGACATTGGACAGACCCAGCTTGTACAAACTGTCTATTTACCTCCAATTATTTGGTTCAGCGCGCATGTGCATATACCGACAAAGTATACGAGCGGCGCTTCGAAAAAATAGGATTTGGATGACGCACCGTGACCGGGTCCCTCGAAATTCTTGCTTTCGAGCCAAACAGGTACCTGGTATAGTATTACTTGCTTTCCTTCGAAAGTTAGAGCCTGAATCAAAGTAAGTAGTATCTGCATGCGCATACATACACAGGGATCCAAACCGAAAACGTTTTTGCAACCGGTACTTCAAGGCTCCGAGGACAGTATTCTCTGCAAGCTGTAGACTTGATACTTGAGACTAGTACGGAGCTTGAAATTATGAAAGCTTGATTGCTAGCGAAAGCTGGTAGCTACATAATAGGTATCGTCGAAACCTCGAAACCAGTCTACGAGCATAGCGCTGATCTTGATGCGGTGTACCGTTACCGGAACCTCGCACAACCGAGGATGAAGGAACCTGAAAGCCTAAAGACCCAAGCCAAGGCCTTTCGTGGCCGTTTGTGTGGAGAGCACGGACGGCGCTGGTACGGGTATTCGGTTGTAGTACTCCTATACACTTTTCTTGCTGCCCTGTAACCCTTGCACGAATTGGATACGATATTCTTGATTCGAAAAAAAAACAAGCTATTTTGATAAGCGTATGCATATGCATATGCACCCATAAAGACAAAGCCTAGCCGAGATCCCCGTCCCAAGATGTTTGTTTAATCATACCAGCCAGGTATGTAGAAATGTGTTCTCGTCGACGACGACGCGTTTCCCAACCAAAAATGGAGTAAACACGCGCATCGCTCATACGTGTGTGATGATGATAACCATGCCCAGGGCCCAGGACTCGGGAGGTCCGAATATGTACAGGACGGTTGTTTCGGAGCCTAGGAGAGAGTGAATTTCGATGTGACACAGATCCTTTATTCAGATGATCAGTCTAGCTGGCTGCCTCAAGACTCAAGTGAAAAAGATTAATGAGCAAACCTGCAAGAAAGTACGGCTTCATACCAATTCAGTGAATCTACGGCGGTGCGTACTTGAGGTTGGGAATAAATAAGAATTTTAATCACAGTCCCGAATTCGATCCTGCTTGATCAACAATTTGCTGTGATTGATGGATGGGTTCATTGGCGTCTTGCACGAAACGTAAAGCTAAATAATAATCTATCCCGGACGAGCTTGGCCCAAAAGGATGTGACTGTTCAAAAAAGACCATACATATTATAATATATAGCTACGAATATGCGGTGCAATGCGGGTAAATATTCGACGAGTTGGTGGTATACAAGAAACACAAAAGCATGGAAAGGATGTGCGAATAGGAGGCAACTATTCATATCTAGCGGCGGAGTGAGGGAATGACGAGATTGTGAAAAAGACACAGCCGGCGCTAGATACAAAACAATGGAATAATAGGTGAATATTATGGAGACGGCAACGATAACGAGGGAGAGTTCGGTTTGGTTGTACCGTGGAGTGATTGTAAAGACGGGGATCATATGTGCAAAAGAAGGAATAAAATAAAAGAGACGCTAGTGTCGACCACTCCGACGCCCTACAATAAATAGTTTTAGAGAAAGAAGAAAGAAAGACAGATAGTTTAAAGGAAAGGAATGCAAGATCAAGTACAGATGCGCTTTTTTTTTGTTGACAACACGACACGACGAGAGTCCCATGCAATTATTGAGGTGTACCATATCCCGAGCCCGGCGCAGAGCCACCATTATTGGGAGGAGTGCTATCACTGAAATAATGTGACTGCTCCTGGCCAGGCGTTGGTAAACGAGGACTATGGAGGTAACCTCCACCGTTCGAGTACATGGTCTGATTACCGCCCTGATTGGAGAATGGGTTGCCAGAGAGAGACGGTGGCGCCGACAATGGAACACCGTACGATTGTTGCATCGAGTTTGGGTACATGTTCATATTACGACCTCCCTGAGGAGGGTAATCGAGGTTCCCGCCGGGCATCTGATGGTGATGGGAGCGGTTTTGTGGAACGCCATGCATCCTGGAGCTAATGTAATCGGGCGGATGAACGCCTGGCCCCATGGAGGGAAGGGACATTGGATGGTAGAGGTTGAGGGAATCGGGTGTGGCGGGTAAAGACGCACGCCGACTTAGAGGATCGAGGAGCCCGGAGAGCGAAGCACTTCTACCGGAGGGTGGAAAGGGAGCGGTAGTAGTAGGATTCGTCGAGGGACGCGCCGGAGCAAGGATACGACGTCTAGCCTGTGGGGAGTGTCAGCAAGGCAATATATCAGACAAAGATCAGTACCACTCACGTTGATCATCCAGTTGGACACCTGGCTCATGGAGAGACCAGTGGCATGGCAGAGCTGCTTCTTCTCTTCCTCACTGGGATAAGGATGATCAGAGTGACGATGGAGCCAGGCCTTTAGAAAGTCAGTGGTCTCCTTCGGAAGCTTTCCCCTTTTACGCTGTGGGCGATCTACGAGAGTAGAGGCATTGACAGCCTGGGATGGTCGGGATGTGGTAGTGGGAGTAGGTGGCATTTGAGAAGAAGAAGAATAGTGAGGGGCACCTGGAGGAAGAAAATCCGAGTTGGGAAAATTCCACTCGGGTTTTATCCCTGCAGAGAACCTGCGGTCATCATGATGGCCCGAGATACGAGCCGAGCCTGCGAACATTTGTGCCTGTGTTGAGGCGCTAAATGACGCATGGCGTAAGCTTTCGTATTTTGCGGCCGGACTGGAGAGTTGTCCGGGAGTCGAACTGGGTCTCACGATTCCGGATGGTGAGCTGTTCCAATTGCTCTCCGCATCTGAATATGAGGAAAGATGCCCAGAGTTGAAATCGGAGGGTGACCCGTAGTGGGAAGACGGCGTCGTACCAGAGAAAGCCCGGGATTCGAGTATGAATCATAGTACAAATCAGTCGATAGCCGTGGTCGCTCCTTGTCCTCGTCTGAGTGGGGCGGTGGAAACGTATAGCTGCTGAGCGTAGACTGATTCACGGGAGCATACGACTGCCGATGAGGAGAGGGATAGGGTGAATGCCTCACGCCCAAATTGGGCAATGAAGCACGTCGGAATTCGCTTGCTGGGTGCCTCCCAGACTCGTCCTCGAATGTCGTGAAAATCGAAGGCAATTGGACCTTTTCCTCAGACTTTATCTCCCAGTTGGGATCCGCATCAAGGGCTGAGCGGGCTTTCTTGGGCTCCGGCGAATCCGAAGGGCTCATTGGCCTTTTAGAGGGCACGCTGCTATCTGAGGTCGCAGAGCTGGACATACGGCGAGAATCGTAGTCGAGATCTGTGGGACTGCATTATAAAAAGAAAAGAAAAAAAAAGTCAGAGATTGGCTTTTTGTGGTGAGATTAGGAAAGATGAGCGAACATCAGCAGCGGTGAAGCAGAAGCAGACGAAACGTCGTGAATGTACGCGGATTTTGAGTCGGTTCTGGACGTCAAGATGACAGGTTGAGTGACAAGACAACTTTTAGGAGGACATTCAACTCACAGGGCGTACTGCAATTGTGCAACGTTGTAGGAATTGAGCTCGTTGCCGTTAAGCAATACTTTGGCGTCGTCAATCATCGGCTACCTGGGATGATTATAAGATAAAAGGAGTGGGATATCTAAAACGAAAGACGGAGTTTTGCACTATTTAAGGTGGTGGGAGAGATGTAGTCGACTTGTCCAAATTCGGTAGCGAATTAGAATTCCTGATCGTCCAAACCAATTTTAAATTAAATTATTTGTAAGCGCCGAATGATTCGAGTTCCTTTCTATTTGAATCCTTTCCTTTCAATCTGCCACCCGTCAGGGAAAGCTTCGTCTAAATTCCTTTGGCGATGCTTCATCAACATCGCAGCGCCCTGTTGCTCTCTTTCCGCTTCCCCGACGTTTCCTGCGTCTTTTCTGCATCTTGTCCGATTTCCTTAATTTAGTTATATTGCTTTCCTTACCGCATTCAGTCTGATAAACCCAAGGTACCCATGCGGCATCTTCGTCAAGGCACCCATCCCTCAACCTAAATAAACCACACCAAACCACTCAAACAAACCGAGAGAATAACATTCACGAAACAAACGAACATCAATAGATCTGCACGCCTCCAGATTACTCCAGCCTCCTCTTCTTCTCTCCGAGGATACCTAACAATAGTTTCTCCGCCTTGACTCGTTCCTTCTCCGTCACCTCAATCCCGTCCAGCATTCGAATTCGCGGACAAGCCTGCATAACTAGCCCACGGTACGCAAGCCTACCGATATACGAATCGTTGGGAAGGTCGCGTCGGAACTTTGCATCCAGCTCTTGCCAGCCAGATCTGCTCGCCCCTTTTCCTCCATTCCGCACGTCTTCCGAGGGCTGGAGTGCCCCAGGGACGTCTTTTACCAGCAGGGGGAGATACCAACCTAGCGTACACGGATTCATCCTGAATAAAAACAGTCATATTTAATTATGCGTGCCTTCTTCCAAGAGTAGCTGTGTGCAAATACAGTACCTGAAATCCAGCATCTCGACTTCCGGCATCCGTTGAAGCAGTCGGATCAGTGCTTTCGTTCCCTTCAGTCTTGAACCGATCATAGTCAGTTTCTGTAATCTCGTCAGTCCCTCGAGTGGCCTCGCATCTTCCAAAAAGTTGTAATTGAGATTCAAGACTCGGACGTTCGGAATCATGGACGCCAAGCTTTCGGGCATGCTGGTCAGCCTGCACGCTGCGAGCTCCAGATAGACCAGATTATAGCACGACTCAGTTAGGAATTTGTGTGCTCCCAATGCGTTTCCTGGAGTTTATGGGTGAGCGTCATCCTTTGCTCCCGATCCATAATTCATAGATTGATAGACTTACCAGACAGGTAGAGCCGCTTTACATCGCGCGCATCCCGGGTCAAAAACTTGCTGTAAAAAAAAAAAGTCGGAGTCGGTCATTGTACAGCCTCTCTACCAAGGTCCACTTACCATCCTTTTCCGCTCTGATTCCGTAGACTGAGATTTTCAAGCTTCGTGAGCCGGTCCACCTTCTCCAACCTCGTCAGCGAGTTGTTGTCCAAGTAAAGCGTGCGAAGATTGGGGATAAAGCTAGTATCCAACACACTTATACGGTTCCCACTAGCACGGAGTATCTTCAATCTGGGCATAGGCCCGTCGAAATCCAGTGTCTCTAGCGAATTGCCATCTGTTGCGAGTAACAAAAATTTCCAGAACGCAAAGTTAGCGTTAATCGTTGACTATCGATGACCCATAACAAACAACGATTGCTCTCGTACCGCTCCCGGCGGAATGAAATCGCTATACAGTGATACTCGCTTTGGCATCACAATAGTCAACTAGGGAACACATCCGTAGTTTGACCGGAGATAATGAACGACCGAACCAAACTGAACGACTCACCGACATTAAAGGCAATCAAGGATGGCAGTGAAGCTAGACCAACCAACTTATCTAAGCGATTCTCGCTAATATTCAGCATTTCTAGACGGGTCCTGAAAAAGAAATCACCTGAGCATTAGCCTTTCAGCCAAACAAGGGTTGTCCCCGAGAACAAGGAAAGAACCAGAAAGAAGAACATGGCCAAGGAAAAAATGGAAGATCCACGAACCATCGATGCTGCCTGATATCAACCGATCGAACGAGATTGCCCTGTATACTGAGTTTAACCAGACCATCCATGAGCTCTAGTCCTTCCAGGCTACTAATTTTGTTCCAGTCAGCCTTAAGTTCCCGAAGATGTCGCAGGCATGATAGCTCTGGTCAAAACCACCGCGAATGAGTACAATGATTTACACAAAAGATACAATAAAATCTCACGAGCTAATGATTCCACATCGTTCCTACTGATGTCCAGATTTTCAAGGTTTAACAGGTGATGATAAGAAGTGAGTCCTGTCAGACTTGTATAAACGGTAAATCAGCCCCTCGGAAATGGAAAAGAGAGTAAAGACAAGTAGGCCCACCTATTGGACGCGACAGAAAGTGTCCGTACTGTGTTAGGCACTCCGCTGAGCCATGAAAGGAGGTTTGAATTCCTGTAAACGCCGTACCGTCTCCGTTAGTTTAGTGGATCTTAAACTCTAAACCTTCCGTAATGAAAACAAAAGACATATTCACGTACAGCTTGAGACAATCCAGGCGCGGTAAAAACTCTTTCAAACGAGCTACGCTCTCGAGATTCTTTCCTGAGAGGTCAATAGCATAAAGCTCCTCCCAGTGCGGTTCGAACGGCTCCGCATCAGTGATGACCTGTACCAATCGATCGTGAGCCACACCAAACGAGCATTCCGTTAAGAATGTCGCGTTCCCGCCACTAGCATCCGAGAAGCGCTGAGACCTGGAGAAGACGCGTCGGGACCCTCTAGGCAGCTCTCCTCCAGCAAGGACTGGTGTCCGTTTCGCAAGAGGTTGTATCTCCCCAGGCCTGTCGCTAGAGCCATACGACTTGGAAGGAGACTGGTCCGAGTTGTAATCTACCGGTACCGTGAAGATTAGTATTTTAGGTTGAGAGTGCAAAGTACAAAGTACAAATGGCACGACACTCACCAGAATCGTCAAGCGCCACCATCATGTCTGCTATACGTTTAGACCGGGCAGACGGTACGAGCCCACTCCTGCTGTCCCCTGGTATAGTGACGTCGCCCATTTCGGCATCCTTGCTGAGACCGCGGATAGGGCCATCTCGTTTTCCGTCTGAGAAGCTCACAGACCGTCGATGCTTCGACTTCCTTTGCGGCGTTCGGTACCGCGCGCTGCTTGCGTCTTTGAGTACTGACGCGGGTGTTTTCAGCACAGAACGCATGCTAGAGGATGAGGGTATTGGACGTTCGGGTGTATCGGGCGAAAGAGATGTGCCAGAAGGTTGAGCCTCTTCAAACTGCTCCTGCTCCTCCTCCTCTTGCTGCTCTTCTTCATCACCTTCTGAATCATAATCGACAGGATCCACCGGTTCGTAAGGCATATTATCGTCTTCAGAATCGGTAGTATCCCCGCCGTCGTTGGTGACAAACCCAGACATGACATCGACCACATCAGTCTCAAAGCTCGTCAACTCCATCTCTTCCGCGTCGTCAATCTCTGATTGTTCCTCAACACGGCTGAGCTCATTATACCCCGCATCGACGTCAACCTCTTCCATTACGGCCGAGGCCGCGTGAAGCTTCAAGTCTGAATCATCCTTTAAGCTTTCGATGTCGCCAAACGGATCCTCGCTGACCTCCTCTGGTGGAAGGTAATCACCATCGAGTTGTGCGCTGCTTTTCACCCACTTCATCATGACCTTGTCAAACATCATATTACCTAGCCTGTCAAGGGGAGGAACCTCGCTGGGAGCGATGGTTCGAATGTGAGCAGGACCAGAATGTTTGCCAAAGGACGGGACACTGCTGGAAGTGAGAGTTGTACCTGATGATGCGGTAGTACTAGAAGAAACGTATCGTTTGAGATCGTCATTGGGAGGACGGGAAGGAGGTATGGCGGAAGGAACCGCCATATGCTCTGAGGACTCTGAAGAAACACGGATGCGAGGTAGCTCGGTTCCATTCGGAGCCGTCCGTGGTGGAGAAGTTGACTTTTGGGAAGACAGTGATAGTCTAGAAATGTGATGAGACAGGTCGTCTTCGTCTCTCTGTGTAGTTGACCGACGATGACTTTGTCTCGGCGTGAGACGTGATCTGTTCTGTCGCCGTGAATCCGTTTGAGTGCTTGTATCTGCGCCGGTCATGTAACTCTCGCTATCTCCTGAAAAGATACGTTTGTGACCCTTCATATCGTTCTTGATTTGCTCCATCAAAGTTGCAGCCTGTAGTCTGAACTTTGTCGATGATCGACCCCCTATCGCTATAGGCGGTGGGTCTGTATGTGAGGACGATGGATCTATAGTAAAATAAGTTTGCTGGGCTACTAACAAAGATAGCATACGCACCCGGATCAGAGGCATCATGTTCCCTAGCACTTGCGACCGAAGAAATTGTAGAAAAGTCGCGAGCCTGCTTGATCTGCTGCATTAAAGATCGCGACTCTCCAACATAATCTTTCCCATACAACTTTGGTCGCTGAAGCCTTTGTCCATCCTCGAGATCACTCTGGGGACTGAGTTTAACACGTTTCGCACTTCGCAAGTGAGACACTTCCGAAACCCTAGATAAGGGATGTTCGAGACTGGCAGGTGAGTTTGTTGTTCCAGAAGCCAGTGCAGGGTTAACGGCGATAGAATCAACCATAGCCGATAGATGCTCTCGGGTGTAGGTATCGTATTGGAATTGGAATAGTCGGAGTGGAGGATCTGCGGAAGGAGGAACGGTTGACGACCTAAGAGTTGGATTTCCAGGAGTACTTTCGGCCTGTGGCCGATTGTCGAGGTTTAGAAAGGCATCTCTGGGCGCGGAAAAGGTGAATTGACAGTCTGTACTGGGTTTCCGACCGTCAAAAGAAGCCATGTTAGGAATGTCTGTTTCCATGATCTCATCTGTATGATGAGATTCCGGACTTTGTGGGAGAGCAGAAGGTTGCGGTAGAGGTGGAGAAGGAGGTTCAAACATCCTTTCCAAGGGCATTGGACTAAAAAAGTCTTTAATATTGGCTTTCTTATTCCGCCCAGGAGTTTTCGGTAAAAGCGGTACATTTGGAATGCTCTGGTGAACCAAGAATGTGCCCTGTGGTTGGGGGCTAGAAGATATATCGTTGATAGTGTGTATTTGGGTAGAAAGGGGCGCTGTGAAGGAGATTGAGCGGGTACCGTTGTATTGTTCTTCGTCTGAATCATATTCTCCATTTTCCTCCTGCTCTGGCTCTATCCATTCATCTTCAAGCTCCTCCGTCTGCCAGGCTGGGCGAGAAGGCCCAGCACCAGCATTGGACATAATAAGTAAGAGGAAGGAATAGTCTGGTTGGAAAATGGACTGGCGGAGGCCCGAGGTTAGTAAACAAGTTCAACTGTCACGATCACGTTCGCGTACGCGTTAAGCGCTCGTCGTCTTACATAGACGCCCATAGCACTCCGAGTCTCCTACCGCCACAGCCAATATTGGTTCGCCTGCTGAACCGAATCAAACTGGATCATTTAATCTTGACCAGCTTATTTTGAACTAGTCTTCCAGAAACGAGGCTCCCAAGTTCCACACTTTTTGCCCAGTGGCAAATTGGAGTGTCATTCGAAATGTTGATTGTTTCTTGATGCTGATCTACTTGTCTCTGTCAACAAGCCGTCGAGCGACTCGAGCTCTACTCCTACGTATTATAGCGGATCTCGAGTCTTGTCAAATCTTCGAAAAAGGAAGATTTCCACTCCGACTCGTTCCGCGGCTTGTACGGGTACAAGTATCTACCGTTTAATCTAACGGGACGCTCAGTTCATGAAAGTGAGGTATCTCACTGCATGATTGAAGCAACCTCTTCTACCCTGACACAGGTGGGTCATCTTTAGCAACACCTGTCTGAACGAGATAGTCATTTACTTTCTGTACAGGAGAGAACTTCTACCACATCAGCCAGGGAGTTCCTCCCGCTTTCCACTCGTGATTATTACGCGGATCTCTCCTGAACTGTGTGTATCTTACCTCTTCTCGCAATTAAACCCTAGAAAGACTCTCACAGCGTTTAGCTAGGTTTGCCTACCCGATTTTCTATGGCGATAACACTCGCCAGGAAGTATATCCACTGCATCATCTGTCAGAGAGTCCCTTTAGGATTTTCACCACCGATCTGTCGGTGGCCTGAAAATCAGGATCTTTTGTATGCAGACCTGTTTGGGGGCATCCTCTAGAGATATAGTCCTCAACACCACTATCTCTAAATACAGGACTCTCAGCAGGCTTGTTAATCATATCATATTTGTTCTTTCTCATTTCCCTACTCGCTCAAACAGCTGATCAAGTGTCTCCTATTCCTGGTCTTCCTCGAAGCTCACTGCGCTGCTGATTCTGACTAGTCGACAGGAACCGTCTGTGCTAGGCTTAGATATTGACACACCCTGCTGCACACTTCTTGGACATTGACACTCCCTAGAACCTCGACATTTTCAACAGTATCACCGATAAAACCTTCGTACCGATATTCCGAACTTGAGCAAGATCGCTCGCGCCCAGAGTCATCGTCGTACATCCGTTAAACAGAGGCAACGAGCGTCATTGGGCGTCCAGTAAGTACATCGGTGAACCTTTACGCCGACATGGTACTACGCACTGCGCAACTAATAATTCACTAGCCCCAGTTGAAAATTCCTTCGAGGTATAATCCTGAGGCCTGATGGCGGGTGGATGATCTACCATCAACGCAAGGCTGTGTAGCTCAGCATCATCTCCTATCCTTGCTGCTAATGTATCAACTGTCACTTGAATCGTACATTCGTCGAAGCAGCAGGGCCAGCACTTTCAATCAAAGGTCGTTTCTGTTTCTGTTATTCCAACCTCCCGCACCATCTATCTCGATGATAATTCTAGAACTTCCTCCACTAGTTCAGCGTGGAATTTGCGCGGATATTAAATTCAAGATTTAATTTTGTTTGGTGAAACCAGGACCATTTGAAAGTATCGCGGACTCCGTGTTCGCAGGCATTGCCATCTCAAGTTAGTTGTTCCAAATGATTCTTTCTCCCCCTGGACCATGGTCAATCGCGGGTCATGTGTATGATACAGATAAATTGAGGCTGACTTTCTCATTCTCATTTTTCTTTCCACCATCTCTTCCCCTGCAACGGAGGTCGGGAATGACAGCGGCATCGGTAAGAGAGGAGAATCAAACGATAGCATTCCGTCCATAATTAATCATGTCAAAAAGGAACCTTAGTGGCCTCCACGAAAGATCCTTGGGTGGGGTCATCTCAATCATATGCGAGTTATCTTCTACGTGAGGAAGAATTCTCACTCACCCTTCCCTGCAGCTCCGATTTCCCCAGGTCGGTCCCAGGTCGGTCGAGACTCGTTCTGTCGATTCCGTCCTGATTGCGTCCGTCATGTCGTCTAAAAAGGTTCGGAGTGTCAAAATTGAGGAAGCTCTCATATGCCTGATCCGCCGATAACTTGAAGTACCATTTTGGTACTTACTGAATGATGCTAGCATTATCTGGGGCTCTTGTATCCTCTCTTCAAACGCTACAGTGCCTCCTCAGGCAGCTGAAAGTGGTTAAATCAGGAACAATGATTAACAGACTGGGCTCGAGGATTGACCATCAAGCCGATCTTTTGGAAATTCCTCGGACTGGAGCCATCAAATCGTTACACTGCATAGAGTCATCCATAGTGTTATCTGACTCCAGCAAGTAAACGCAACTGCACTATTAGAAGACTTGATTGATTTACTCATCCAGAGTGCTATCTGACTCCAGCAGAGTAAACGCAGCTGCACTGTTAGGAAACTCGATCTATTTACATAAGCAACACCCTCTCTATGTAGGTATGCGGTACATGTGGGAAATTCTGTAAGTATGTTTCGAAAATCAGTAATATGTAATGCTGTTGGAGTGGGGCGAATTTGCAGATAACGATGCAGTACATAGCGAATGAGAAAATAGTTAATCTAGTACGAGACGATGGATGATGATGCTTAGCCTAGGGACCAACCGCCTAAGCTTGAGCTCGAGCTTGAAGCGTTTGGTCTCGAGGCTACATGATACTTTTGTAAAATGCAAATGAGAGCCGACAAAAAAATTCTGGGATAAAGCTATACAATGAATGCGCTGGAAAGTCCAATCTGAGTGATGTCTAAATTAGTTCAGTAATATTTGATACCATGATTTCAGTCCATAAATATGCTGGGAGGCCATAATGCGAATTGCTAGAAAACATTATGGGCGGCATTGGATAAGTAATTAATCACATCTGATGAAGGAGACGACGACCAACCGAGGATAGTTGATTAATTAAGAGACGCGCGATGTGGAGTAGTGAGGCCTGATGCGACGCCTCTCGAAACGATACACGAGGAATTTTTCGAAATCTAAGGGTGATTGCACATAGCTATCGCCGTCATCATCACGGGCACCAGGTAGAATGGAAGGAGAGGATGGCAAAGACGACTTGATGCTGGAAGGCGTCAAAGGCAGTCTCGGCGGACGCTCCTGCGGAGGTCTCTCCGGCGTAGGATTTGTCGGAGTGAAGCCACTGATTTTGTGAACCGCAGTGGTTCTAATCACAGGTGGCGGAGTGCACGGAGCCGTCGTGACTCTTTCGTTCTGGAGAATAGGCGGGTTCGTCAAAGTGCGTCGCTTTTCGGGAGCTTGGTAATGAGGGAGTTTGACGGGAGTGTTGTGAGGAGATATGGAAGCGGGCGAATACGGCTTATATCGTTTGCGAAGAGAACTTTGAACGTAATGCACATCCCTCGTGTTAGCACGATTTACCGCGAGCGTAGAATCGCTGCAAAGCGGTGAAGAATGAATCGCACTTTTTTTACGAAGAGAAGAGCAAACGTCGTCTTCGAATGGAGACATTTCAAACAAAAGCTCTGATGCGGGCGAGGTGGAATGACAGCTCGAAGCGCAGAAGATGGGTAATGGAGACTTGGCTTTGTGGCGGCAAGGAATATCTACTGGGGCTGATGGTCTAAGCGATGAGCGAGATGTCGTATCCTGAGAGGCATGACAGGAAGAGTGAGTCGCAGGATGCATTTTCTATTCGCTGAGAGTGAGCGTTATCGATAAATCTGAGAAAAATTGCAACATACAGAAGAGAGTTAGAGAGCACTTATAAGGGGATAAGAAAGGCTCGAGACCGTCAGTGACCGTGTATTATGACGGCTTCGGTTTTAGCGATTCTCCGAGTTTTTCCAGGCTTTTTTGCGGCCAGTACTCAGCACTAGAGCACTGTGCGTATAAAGAGCCTGAAGGAACAAGGTCAGATACAAAAAATAGAACTGTTTCAAGACTTACCACTAAAAAAAGCAAATGCCACGAAGCTGAAGGCCACTCGGAGGTGGCACAGCACCGATTCGCGACCTGGTCAACGCTGAGCTACCACTCAGAAAACTCCAGTGCGATTCTACGCTGTATTTTTTCGCTGCAGTCCACTAGATTTGACGTGTACAGTGTGGTAGATGGAAATGAAGATGAGAGAAGCTGTTGGCGTCAAGTTGTCGGCGAAGCGAAAAAAAGCATCCGCGGTGGGCGCCTACGCGTTCCCCGCATGGGGTAATCTCACCAGCCGAATGAGTGCCGAGTCCGACCCTTACCGAGACGAAAAATGAAATCAGTGATCAAAGCGTCCGTTTGCAATCCATTTCATGTCGCTAGAGCAAGTTGAATGATCTTATTATGCTTTCATATAGAGGCTAGAAGTAGTGGTCAAAAGAATGAAAGAATTCAGGATTGCAAGACAGCATGCATGCCGGATGCATCGGTCACGAACTGCATCACTACCCTTCTGGGGTTAGCCAGTAGCAACGGGAACCGAAAAGGCTTGAATATATATGCGCAGAGAATACATTCACGGTACCGCCGTACGGAACAGTCAGCATCCATAATGGCCTCGGACACGCCGCTACTAACAGCTTTCGGTACTGATGAAGTTCGCACAAGCAACTTGTGCCTCGTTCAAAGCAAATAAATAAATAAATTGAACCAAAAGTCTGGAATGTGTTCACTACTTATTTCCAACCGAGACTGCGGATTATTTCGACTCTGTAGTACGCGCGAAGACAACACACCATTCAACGACGCCTCATGGTAATGGCATTGTTAAGCGTATACCAGAAAAAATCTGCTACTTCATACCGCGTCTGTATGCCTCTCTCGGAACAGCATAACTTGTTTCATTTCCAGATCGAAACTCCGAGCGAAACGAATGGAATAGAACATCCGCTATTGGTCGGTCCTTCATCGGTGAACGCACGGGTATTATAAGGATCGGAAAATTTCTTGGTCTGGTATTACATTCGTTAATAGCTCTGTAGCTTTAGCCGATATATTATCCTCGAAGTGACCGCGAGGCTCATGGTTTTTGTAACCGAAGCTGAAAATGGGAACCTGAAAAGAAAGGGCATAACCAAATAGGCTAAGCCTGTGCATAAGTTGAGGTTCCGCCACTCCCCATAACATCGGTAAAGAAATCTTACGTTTTACCTTGGCCAGCGCAGTCCGAGAATTGTGTGCGGGATCGTGCCTTTGAAACTATTGCAGGTAGACGGGATCTTTTGAGTACAACATCTTCGTCGAGTTTCATGAACTTCAAGTTGTAACGTTGTCACTGAGAGCACCAAGCATCTGCGCAATGAATCAAGAAAGCTGCGCAGACGAGAAAAAATATATCTGGTCCAACCACCCCAATTATTCTGAATCCGAATCTGAAACTCATACCCGCAAACTCACGTTTGGATCGCGGACGCACTGCAATATATGAAGATGATGTCGCCGCAATCGGAAATACTGATAAGTAAACGGTTTGTATAAACCCATAATACAGACTCGAGCTCGGGCGTTTTGAATTGCGTCTCTTTTTTAAGTATCCACTGAGGTCGGACGATAAGAATCAAGTTTTAGAACGGCGGCGGTGGCAAAAATTCAATTCAGTTACGACAAACGAGGATGAACTAGGACTTGTAGTGCGTTCCCGAATCATCAAGTATTGGACTGTCCGTTGCGGATTTGTGGAAGAGGCGTGGGTAGTCACGCACAATCATGCATAACAGAACGTGAAATGTGACAATCACTCGAGCACGTCTTAATTCTTTCAAGTTTTTTTCCAGCTCTCATCATCGAACTACAAAATCAACAGGAGCAGAAAAGGCGGATATTCCAGCCCGTAGATATCGTATTAACCTCGTCCGCCGTAATCAACTTGTATGAAGTTGTATCGACATGTAAGGAGCTAACCTTCAGCTAATCTATGATCGATTTCATTAAATAATAATTTTTAACGAGTTCCTATAGCACGGACATACCAAAGTGTCGCGCTTCCGCTCCACGCCGAATGAAAAGTTACAGTAAGAACGTTAAACGGGGGGATTTTTCTTTAGAGTATCACTGACAATCGGGTTGACAGCTGACCACTGTCAGGTACTGTATATATACTTTAGTCCAAGGTACGAAGTAGCTTATAATGGACGCATCGACCTGGCCGACCCCACCTAAAGAAATGTAGCACTACTGCTATCGGTACCGATCGGGAACGGGATAGCACTGTACATGTATCGTGTCGTCAAAGGAATCTCCGTGAAGGTCCAGCCTAATCTGGTTGTATACACTGGGGTCTCAACAGAACAGCACAAGATGCGGATGAGCTTTTGCATGATGGGGCTTTGATCTGGTAAAATCGACTCGTCGTTAACGTGCAGGCAGTTTAGGGAAGGGAGAGACTCCAATGTAGAGATGAGGTCCTGAGCGCTAGCAGCGTCGGAGAATGAGTGGCACAAGCGATAAAAATAGGATGTAGCCAAACACGGGTGAGTGAAGTGCATCGATTGCCAAATTTGAAAGAGCAAACGTTTTCAGAATATATTCCAACATTTTTCGTGTCCAAGCCGAAGTGCGCAGAGTTTTGTCCAATCTGGAACAAGCCAACAACTTGAGGTTTGCTCTCCCATGGTGCTAGCGAGAGTGTGGTTAGATTTGAGCGCTTGAGCAATGATCATTTTTCGAATCTACCTTCAGCGCTTCGGTTCTCAATACAATAACTGCATGCTCGCAAAGTCGGACAGACAGCTTGGATGAATGATGTGTATCTTTGTATAAGAGGGTGTTGTTTAGTCAAAGTTGGCAAACGAGTTCCAGGACGCTCCCTTTTCCCCGCCTCTCATGTCGCAACTAATCACCAACGGCACATACAACATCTTCAGCGTTCGCCCAGCAGCTACTCTTTATCTCACTTTCACAAGTGATGCAAGTGGCACAAATCTGACGACTTGGCAGGAGAACAACGCCGCTGATCAGCAAGTAAGTGACATCTTTTCTATTTTTCCAAGCAGTTTTGACCTATGCGACTGCAAAGTGGATCATTGAAGGCACGGATAACAGATACCAAGTTCAGAATGTCATGTACAAAAACTACATATCGTGGACGCAGGACGTTGCGTTTGTCTATGCGGATACAAACCCTTTCTTGTGGTATGTTCGCAATATCAATGGAATGTACGAGTGAGTTCAATATTTTTCGTGGAATGGGTACTACTAGTACATGAATACTTACATGCAGTGACTCTTCAATTTTGAAGATTTTCTCCTACGGACAGCATGAACTCAGGATGGAATGTAGATGACGGCTACAATGATAACAACAATCCAGTGAGTATCAATCTAACTCGTCTATCTATAAGTGATTTATTTTTCCTCTAGGTGATAATCTACGGAGACGACCCAACCACTGGAATCGGTTCACCCTGGTCATTGGCTACTATCTCCCTTCCATCTTCATCGTCCTCCGCTTCATCCACTTTGACTTCCACATCAACTTCGACAGCCTCAACCTCCCCGCCTTCAAACACTTCCTCTGGTGGACTTGCTGAAAGCGATAAAATAACCCTGGGGACTGCCATTGGGTTCGGTGTTCCGAGTATCATTATAGGGATCATCGGGATAAAAATGTGGCCAAACTTTAAGGGCTGGTGGAAGAAGAAGCGCCCGGAGACTTATCAGCTTTTGTAAATTGTTACTTTTACTTCACAGGTACTCTCGATGTACCAGTAATGCACTTTTAGAGAAAAAAGTTTGGGGAGGGCGCATCTCCTCTCCGTTTCCCTTCAAACTTTTACTGTATGATCTTATACATATATTTGAGAGATCTATCTACTTATTTTCAGAATTAAATACGAGGTAAATATTCAGGACTTTTGTCAACTCAGATTATCCAGGTGCATTTGCATTCTTGAGTCTCGGTACAGTCTTATACAGATAAATTTTTCTACGCCCTAGGTGTCCCAAAATATCATTTATGAAGCTATATAACATTATTAAACATACTCCGGAGGTGCCAAACAAAGATGAACGTTCAAGAGGCAGCTAAGAGTGTCGAAAATGCACCTAAGGGAATTGCCGGAGCCTGCCAAAATCCGAGTGCATTGCCCGCCAATTTTGAACCTGTTGTTGGATCCTTCCTGACAACACCAAAACATTCTCTAAAATCACCAAATTTTGGAATCATAAACATTAAGGTATACTCTAATATACTATGAAGTTTAAAGACGATTCATCAAGTATTACAAAAGCTTTTTTATCACAGACATTTTCGAGTGCATTACTGGTCATCAATAATAGTAGTTAAAGATTGGGTTGTGCGTCGCCGGGTGTAGGTTTATTCACTGTAGCATCACATCACAACATCGAGCTATATTCATCATAAGCTAAAAACTCTAGAATACCACAGAGGGACTTTAAAAAATCCGAATTGAAACATCAGGCCACAGCCCAATGGCAACAGTCAAGGATACGCACAATTTTGGATTTGGCGCTTAGGAATTTTCGCTTTGACGCCTGGGAATACGACCTTGACTTGTACCCAGGCCAAATACCCGAATAACCACCTCTAGGACACGCAAAATAATCAAGAATTCTCATCCTACTTGCGTTTCTATTTACTGCCCCGTGTTGTGCGATCAACTTCCTCCTTCTCAGTAATGGGAGGAGCTCAGTTGGCAGCGGCCGAGTGGGAGCGTTGCTTCTTTCTTGCTAACTTTAGCAAGCTGTGATCCTTCTCCAGATGACGTTTGCCACAGTGATTTTGCTGTCCAAGCAAGTCCAAAACTCGAATCTCTTTGTCGCAATCCTTCATCAACACAGGGATCTGCCCGTTATAATGCTGCCGAGTCGTGTCTATAAGAGCTATACGGTCTTCGCGCTTCCTATCTCCAGGACTGACATTTCCGGTCTAGTTTTACTATTTCATTGTTTACCGATAGATGAACAATGGAAAAGCTAATCAGCGTCATTTCTCTGGTCAAAAACCAAAATTCGTTCTAGCTTTAAGTGGGCAATTTCTTCTGCAGGAAAATAAGATAAAATACTAGCTTCTAAGTTTCCGAAGCTTAGTATTGCTTTTGTGCATCAGTCACGCACAACCATGTATAACAGAACGTGAAACGTGACAGTCACTCCAGCGCGTCTTTCTTTCCTGCTCTCATCATCGAAAACCAAATGTCCACCCAACCTATTGACGAAGAAAGCCAGGAGATAGTAGAAACAGAGGCTGATTTTGTAGACGAGGCTCCCGAGGAAGAACAGCAGCCAAATGCAGACGCTGCAGTAATCGAAGACGTTGCTCAGAACAATGCTCAGGAGGGTCCAGTAAAGAAGAAGAGAGAGAAGAAAGAGGCTGTACCTTTTATCCGAGACTCTGGGAAATCGCTACTGCCGTTCTCAAGAGTGCAAAAGATTATAAAAGCGGACAAGGTACGCATTGGCTGGCTAGTTCCCAACAAGATTTCCAATTTTGCACGCAGGAGATCCCAATTATTGCACGAGATGCTACATTTCTCATCTCGCTTGCTGCTGAGGAATTCATCAAACGATTATGTCAGGCAGGACAAAGAGCTGCCCAGAAGGAGAGAAGGACGACCGTGCAGCATAAAGATTTGGGTGAGTGTCTCTCCTTCTTCATTCTAATCAGCTAAATTCTTTATTATAGCTACCGTTATCAGAAAAGCAGATGAATTCATGTTCCTGGGCGGTAGGTCGTTCTCCAATCATCAAACTTCTACTAAAGAAATGAGCAGAAATTATAACTCTCACTCAACCTGAGCCTCAGGAAAAACGAGCTCCAAAGGCTTTGACTGCCTCTACAATTCCTACCGGCCCAACACTTCTCGATGCATTCATCAAAGCAAACGCACCAAAGCTTGGTCCAGAACAGTCGCAGGACGTTATAATGAATGATAATGGTTCAATGACAGCAGGAGCACCAGAGTAGAATTAACTGTATTTCTAGGAGTATTATATCTAGGTAAGATACATTCGTTTATTGTCGTCCTTTATTATAATTTACTCGAGCAGGTAGTTCTGCTTATTAAAAGCTCTGAAGAGGTATATGGCAAATTAAGTCGAATGATAAAATATGGATGGCATCGCGGTGAGCTTAGCAAGGAATGAAATTCAGATTAGAAGAGATTGGAGATTGGAGATTGGAGCAAGATTCACCTCATTCTAACTCGAAATGTGATGTGTTGGTATTGCGAGCTTTTGCTAAACCGCGGGACGGCTAACGAGAGTTGTGAGTGACCTCGCCACGATATCTATCTCTTGAAAACTCACCAAGGTCCGCTCTTTATAGCCTCGAGGTTCTCGTTCTATGGAGCTACTTCCCATGTCAACCAAGGCAAATTCGATGGGTTTTTGTGATTGAACTTCTGCAAGTGGTGTGTTTAGAAGTATGCAGAATGTTTTGGACATTGAGTTGAAGTAGGATGACTGAGGGGAAGGCATGACGGATAACAAAAGAACGTGGTGTAGCAAAGTTTTTAAAGGGCAGGCTTGCGGGAGCAAATGAGCTACGTCCTGCTACGTCATACGCCAATCATCCGATCCCGAAATAGTCCCATCCCGAAATATTCCCAAAATATTCCTTCTGATTCTAACAATCCTCTCCCGAGTCCCAGCGTTCAGCAGGTCTACACGGACGAGCTTCTCCTCAAATCATGCCGCATCAGCTTGCAAATCGAAGAAAAAATCATCGGACCGGGTTCCCGTCTAAATTCCCCGCACCATCGCCATCGATCGCAATCCCTTTTCTTTAGCATCATGAGTGGAACGGGCAAGACTGCTATTATTACTGGCGCTTCTTCTGGTAAGCATAACCCAGCATCTAATTGTACGCAAAGCACTAAGCTTCTGAAGGAATCGGTCGACATACCGCTATCGCCCTACTTAATGAACATTGGAACGTTGTAGTCACTGCTCGACGACTGGAGGCCCTTCAAGAGACTCAAAATCTGTCTTCGAATCCCGGGGACTGTCTTTGCGTTGCTGGGGAGATCACCGATGAGAATTTTGTAAAAGGTCTCTTCAGTCAGACAATTAACAAATTTGGTGAGCTACTCGTAGGTTTCGTGTTCTTCGGTTTGTAGTTGCTAACTTCCTTCTAATCAAGGCCGTTTGGATCTTTTGTTTAACGTACTGCTCTTTCTCTCAGCAATCTTCTATCATCTCAGGTCCCCTTACTTAGAACGCAGGAATCTCATCCGCTCAGGTTCCTATAGACGAACTCTCCCTGGAGACATTCCAGAACGTCTTGAACGTCAATCTGGTTGGGCCTTTCATCTGCACTCGTGAAGCCGTCAAGCAATTCAAAGCACAATCCCCGCCGGGCGGTTAGCCAGCTAGCTCTTTCTCATTTCAAAATAAAACATCTCTAACATCCATCCAGGTCGAGTTATCAACAATGGCTCCCTATCGGCGCATGTACCTCGTCCATTCTCTTACTCATACACTACCTCAAAGCATGCGCTCACTGGTTTGACCAAGTGTACTTCTCTCGATGGACGCGCTCATAACATTGCTTGCACGCAAATCGATATAGGTAATTAAGCCTCCAACTTGAGAAAACCATTCTCGCAGACTCAAATGATGACAGGGAATGCTGCCACGGATATGGGAGGGCGCCATGGAACAGTGGGTGCATTGCAACCCGACGGACGTATGATTAAAGAAGGCGTGTTGGATGTTAAACACGTCGCGAGCACAATCGTACACATCGCCAGTCTCCCGCCAGACGTGACCGTTCTCGAGGTCAACGTCATGTAGGAGCTCTTTCTTTTATTCTCAGCACGCAATCTTCTTACATTCACTTTAGGCCGACGGCTGTCCCTTATGTTGGACGAGGATGAGACCAGGAGAAAAAGAAGAAAAGAATGTTACAGAAACTCTTTACCCTTATATAAAGTACGAGCAATGCTACTGTCTACATGAGTTCTTGCCTTGTAAATTAGTTCACCTGATCGTCTATAAGTAGTTAGGGAAATTTATACACGATTAATGTGTACAGGTTCCGTGTATATAACACTGCTACACTTTCGTCTGTCGATACAATCCAAACCTTTAGCATATATACAACCACGACCACCACAAGACCAGAAAAGAAAGTAAACCCGAAGCCCTCAAAAAAAAAAAACATCATGCCGCAAGAGTGTTAATGCCTTCAGCGGAAACCCTGTCCTGTGTGTGAGACGTATGGCCAGATGAATTTTCTAGAGCCAGCCAACCTCCAACCTCCCAGTTATACCCCGAGCGATACCGGTCACATTCTCGCTGCGTAAGATCTGTGACGCCTTTGAGGATAGTAGCCAATCGTTTGAAGTCGATAGGCTTCAAAATCCACCCATCCATACCCGCGTCAGAAAGCTTGGAGCGCTGCTGTTCATAGAGCGAGGCTGAAACAGCAAGGATAGGTATACGTCCGTTCAGAGCGAGCGACAGGCGCTGATTTTCAGGCGAAGGGGGAGACTCCTTCTCCACCTCCCGAATCCGCTCCGTCGATTCATAGCCATTGAGTAAGGGCATACTGAGATCCATGAGAATACTAGGGCCAGTTTAACTCTAGTTTTCATGAAAAGTAAAGTAGACGCACCAGTCGAAATTACGGTCGGTTATCACTTTATCAAGCCCTTCTTGACCGTTGGTGGTATTAACGACAGTATGGCCATTCATACGGAGTCGCTTAGCCAACAAAAGGCGATTGATATCGTTGTCCTTCAAAGAGGAGGCTCAGAAGACAGTTTGAAATAATGAGGAGAAAGCTTACCTCGACAATCAGCACTCTGAGGCTGGTTTTGTCTGTTTTTTCCTCGGTGTTGTCTCTTCTTGTAGGGGAAGTTGGGCTTGTCAGCGCAGAACTTTGCGATTTCACTATTGATTCCGTCTCAGATTCCTGGACCTTTATTGGACGAATAGGATACTGAGAGTCAGAAACAGGGAATGATCCCACTGAAGAATTTCGAGAGGATATATGGCGGAGACGCTGGGAGTCCTCTGAAGGAGAAGGAGACGATCGTTGTGAAAGATTGTTGGACAAGGCCTCGACAATGGAATCAATCTCATTGGTCGATTTACGGAGCGAGCCCAATGATGAGCCGCTACGACTGCCCGTGGAGGAGGAGGCACCACTAGTATTTGAAACCTCCGAAGGCAATGATAATGATAGTGGAATCAGGAAGGAGAATCGACTACCCTCATCAACTTTGGAATCCACACGAAGCTGGCCGCCCAACTGCTCTACAATCCTGGCAACTACGGCTAGGCCGAGACCTACACCAGGTTCTGTGCTCGTCTTGGGCTCTGAAGACTCCACTTGTTCGATTTCTCGGAACATACTCTCGAGCTTGACGGGAGGTATACCACATCCGGTGTCTTCGACCACAATCTCCATTGCGGTGGATGACGGTCCACGTAGACCCTCGGGTTCTCCGTAGGGTATGCAACGCACAGCGATCTTGCCTGACGCCGTATATTTCACTGAGAAGAGCAATCAATCGACGGTCAATCAAGAGACAAAACAAACCTACAGGCATTAGCTGTCAGATTTTGAACAACGGTCCGAATCTTCTTCGCATCTCCAACCACAGTATTAGGACACTGGGCCACGTCTACTTCAAAGTCAATGTTGCGACGGATTGCTTCGTTGCGGTAGATGGAGACAGCATCTTGTATGTTTTCTGCTAAATCGAAAGGTTCGTTGAAGGATGTCGGCTCGCCGCTCTCTAATCGAGTAAGATCCTGGACACCATGTCAGATGCTTTAAAAAACGGAAACCCGAATACAAGCATACCAGAAGATCATTGATAGTGAACAAAAGGTTTTTGGACGCTATATGTGAACGACTGAGATTATCCCTAGTTTCAAAATCGAGAGGACCATTGAGGGCCATTTCTAGATAATTTATGATGTGGTTTAATGGCGTCCGGACTGAAGGAGACTTGATGAGCATTTTTCGCCTATAGCAAGGACGATCGTGGTCGTACCTTCATGAGTAGCATTCGACAATAATAGGTTGGTCAGTCTCGTCGTCTGAAGAGCGTTTTCCTTCTCTCGCCAAACTTCGATAAACTGCGGAAGACAATTATTCAACTCACGACAAAGAAACGACATTCGAGTGACATACCTTGCCATAGACCAACGCTAACACTCCAGCTGTCTCCAGTTGTTCATCCGTCCAAGCTCTACACCGCCCAGCCACAGTTTCAGACCATATTTTGAACGACGTTCGTGGCTCTAACGAAGCAGTCGCACCGGAATTGGCAGGTTTGTACGGTTTTCCAGCCCAATGAACATCGCGTGGTTGACCCTTGCGGAGAAATGCAATAAAGTCCTTTCCTCCAGATGAGAGTGGCACAGACAGCAAGCCAGCGATGACTTCTAACCCTGTAGACAACTTGAGATCTGGAAAGTCTTTGGTGACGGCCTGCGAGACTTGTATAGTGCTATGAACATAGGTTAGTTACCCTAGGAAAATTCCAAGTTGACAGAGACCGACTTGAATTGCTTCAACCGAAGGTATTGAGCCATGATCAGGATCTCTTGCCCATGCTGGTTTGGTCCGAGTATCTTGGCACCGTCACCGATGACAAGGATGCCATAGTCTGCGTCGAATAGACCGAGCAGATCGTCCGCGTTGGAGACAATGTATCCAGTCTACTCTTCATTTAAGTCCAGAGTTATATGACGCATAAAAAGATTAGCTCATACCGGGTTACTATCCGAAGAAATGGTGTTGATCTAAGATATTCATGAGGGCAGTGTACAATGTGGTAAAAGCGACCAACGTACAAGCTTCCGTGTATGAAGTCGTTGGGCATAACTCAAACGTTCGATATTTCGAGATATCGATTGACTGAGAAGTCGTAACATTTGCCGAACAGGGAAGGAAACGCGCATCCCGTGCTCTCCGTATGAGTGGCAGGCTACCAAGCCCCAGAGAGTACCAAAGGCCATGATTGACTGGTACAGAACAAGTACCTATCAGTCACATCTTGAAACTCAACCAGCAAACACTCTTACCACCGACATGGAAGCACGCACGCCCATGTTACCGAGATCTACGAACAGACTGGTAAGAGATGGCAATGAGAAAACTAATAGTCTTACATTTGACGTGTAGAGGACTCATAGCACGGAGATAACAGTGCGTCATGTTCAAAGGCTGATCCAGGTCGTCCTTGTTTCGAACGACGATACGGGCTGTCGGTTGATCACGATCGTAAAGGATACGGACTTTGTCTACAGGCGAATAATCAGATAGTTGACAAACGACAGGCAGCACACTCACTGATTTTATACAGCTCCCTTGCCTGCGAAAACATACGCGTTAGTTCGACGACCTGGAAACACCCTCGAAAACACGTACCTGGGCAGGTATATCGCCGGCAGGAAAATGTAATCCCTTGAACAAGTCGTGTGTCATACTCCAATCCACTAGCTCAGCGACAACTTGTCCATTCCACACTTCATCGAACTGATACACCAGCACTCGATGAAACTGCGTCAGATCCTTGATCACACCGACAACCACTTTGAGAAAAGTATCAAGATCTGGCGCATCTCCCAGTTGCTCATTGATCTGAGCCATGACCGCGAACACATCCATCATGCTCACACTCCCATTAGGAGCACCCGGTGCACCTCCTGGCTTCCTCCCGCCAGCATCTGGACCTAATGTGGACCGACGAAGGGCCCGACGCGACCTCCCATTCGACCCAAAGCCAGGAGAATTCGGAGAATTACTTTCTGGTCTCCCTGGCATTCGTGACAGCCGCCGCAATCGCTCCAGAGCGAGAAGAGGTCTTGCCCGCGTCGTGGTACTCTCAAAGATGTCTTCCGTACTCGGGGCCCATTGTTGGTCACCAGGTAGGCCATGAATCGCAAGCGTATTTGGTTTTGAACCAGATTGTGCTTGTAAAGGACCAATGGTCTCAGCTTCCCCTGAAGGATATTGAGGTGATACGTTGTCGGATATTGCAGGAGGAGTGATTTCTGAATCGGAAATATTCCGCAGGGTCTCCAGGCTCGAGCTTGAACCTGCACTCGATGATGAGCGTCTAAGTAGATTGGTAGCAGAGTTTGACATCGAGGTGGATCCGGAATCGTCACTAGAATTTCCAGTTTGACCACCACTGCTACCACTTGAGCTACCAGAAGCACTATCTGAGCCACTGCTACCCGAGGAATGACTTCCAACGCTCTGAGGAGATTCAACGCCGGAAGCTGCAGAGTTCGATGTGGGATTGGTAGACGGTTGATGATATAAGGGATTGAAGATATCGCTTTCTAATTCGAATTCCATTACTATCACTGGTTTATGTGCTGCTGGTGCTTTGTTGGAAAGATATGGACTCGGTTGCGGACGGTGAACAGCACACCAGCACGTCCAACGTCGTTGGCCTTCGTGAAGGCCCCAGGGATCATACGGATCAGGAGGAAGAACAAGACCGGGAATGGCGGTCCCAGGAGCACCATAACCAGATAACAGGAAAACGTCGGGTGCATCGCGCTCTTCTTCGCCTCCTTCCCCAACCTTGTGCGAATCCGATGATGGTTCAGAGAGAAATTCTATGTTGTCCCAAAGCAAAGAAGCCTGCGTCTCTGGAAGAATATCTGTGAAACACTCTAGCTTGAAAAGATAGCGAGGAGACAGCCCCAAAAGTTCGGTGGCATTCTAGAGAATGTCGGATTAATTTGTATCGCGACAATGAAGATCCAAGGCGTACCTCTGATACCTGACGAACAACCAGGCCTTCTTCCTGTTCCTCCACGACAATCAGTACTCCGAACCCCTGAACAGCTCCAGGTGTACGTATAGGCTTACAAAACGCGTATTAGATCAAAATGGATTCTTCAGATGGTGTACACACCTCATCTTCACATCGCGTGAGTTGCCCTTCGCGTCCGGTAACGATGTGGTTCCCGTGCTCATCTTGTGTGTGCTGGAAGCGCACAGAAACTAGGGGTACTTCGGGATCGTTAGAAGCCAGTGAATTGGAAGAGGACGATTGACCCGAGTCCCTTGATACGGAGTGGTTTTTACTATCGTCGCCTGATGACATCTCCTCTGGAGTGTGATATTTAGATAAGTTGGAGGAAGCACTCGAATCTGAAGATTGGGAACCGTTATTAGATAGATGTAGTTTGGAAGAAGAGGACCGTTCAGAGCCACGTCTAGAGCTTCTTAGAGAGGATGAAGGGATAGAGGGTAAATGTACTATCCCGAGCTCGGATGGATTCCAGTGCGAAGTTGAGGACTGATTGGGCGAATTGTTGCCCGGAAGCAGAGAGTCGCTCATGGAGGTAAAGGCCTGCTGAGCGACTATCGGCAAGGCTGGAGGATGCCGAGCATTATACTCCTGAGGAAGCTGAGGCTGAGCTTCTTCGGGAATGCTCGAGGATGCGATGGAAGAGCCTGACGGTGAGCCAGCTCTCGAGGAAGAAGTAAAACGCGAGAATGATCTTTCACTATTGGGATCCTCTCCGGCAGCAGGAAAATGGCTGAAATTTGGTACTTCATCGGAAAGCCTTTTTGTGCGGTTCCGTTGCTGGCGCGAGCTGCCTAGATATTCTCCTGCCGTCGCAATACTTTGGGAGCGTTTCATTCTCCGTTTCTTCGATGTTTCAGTAGTGGATTGATGTCTGCCGTGACTTTTATTAGACGAGGAAGCAACGGATACCACCACTTCATTGAATTCAGAATCAACTGGATGATAATCATGAGAAATTTTGGCTGATAATAAGGGGGAATAGGCGCACCAGCATACGTGTTTTTAGAGCCAAGATCCAACGTTAATGAGCGAGATAGTTCGGGGGAGGTGGAAAGCGGAGGGGAGGATGATTGGCCATCCGGGGCAGGCTGGATATTACCCAGTAGAGATTTGATAGGATAAATAAAAGAGCTGGAATTAGGCGATGGGGAATTAGAGGATTGGTTACTCATAGTCGCAGCTCCCTGGTGAATTTACAGTTGGTCAGGAGCAAATATGAGTTGTGGTTGGGAAACGCCTACCACGGGGTTGTCGTTGAGGTCAAAGCTTAAGCAAGATTCCGGTGCCCCATGAAGGGTCCGACTAAATACCAAAAAGAGAAGAGGAGTTCTACTTCTAGGGAAATGACGAACAATGTTTACCAAACGCTTCGCTTTGTTTGGCCATTGACGTCGATCTCCATTCGTCGTTCAAGCGCTCTTGGTTGTCTCACTCGCAAGGAACGGATTTTAACGGGCAACTAGCTAGAATTACTGGCTAGGTATTGCAGGCCGCGGTGAGCTGAAAAACACCACGATCTACCCATGAAAAGACTCGAAATTTCTCCTACTTTCTACGAGTCCTCCTATCCGTCATTTTTTGGGGTTCGAACATTTTAAGCACTCAATCGTCGCGTCGGGGCGTCAGAGGCCGCCGCCTCCAAGCTGTACCGAATATATTTCTCAATTAATTTACTAATTTACCCCGACCATAATAATTTCAAGTTGAGTTCGAGTGGGAGTGGAGTTGGTTCAGCCTGTGCAGGACGCCACCGACTGATATAAGCAATATATTCCACCGTTAGTTTCCTTCGAAGCACCATAATTACATGCATGAGAGATACAATACATCGGAGGAATACCATCATCTTCCTATAGGTTGCGTCGACGTCTGATGCTGGAAGGAGCGCGACGAGTCGCACCAGTTCCACCATTGGTATACGGCGCTCGTTGAGTGAGCGTAACCTCGTCCGTTTCAATGTTGAATGTGACTACAACATTGTGCAAGAACGTGTCGCCACTACACACCAAGTCAGTATTTTGCGATTCGAAATGGAATGCAGCATCTCTCACAGAATGAAAATGTTTCCTGCTTCAACAGGACCGTTATCTAGATAACAGATCAGCCACTCGCATTCCTCGGAAGTTGGCGAGAAATAATACTTACCGACAGTCCCACTAACACACAATGGGTTACCTTCCTCGTCGTTCTCACCAAGAGGCAGCAAGTTATCAGCCGGGTCAACAGTGAAAGTTTTGCCGCCACTACAAAAGCACCATACCAAGTCTGTATTTTGCGATTCGAAATGGAGTACAGTGTCACTCACATGTCAACGGTGAACTCTGGAGCAGTAGCACTGCACGAAACCACATAAAGACCAAGTTCCTCGTCCATACGGGCCGGAGGATCAAATGCAGCAGCGAACGCATTGGCGACATTGGTAGGTACATAGTCAAGTGTGGTTCCAGTGTCGAGAATAATGTCTAGAAAGGCGTGTTTAGTTTATCGGAATCAACATGCATAGTCCATTGAAAACCCACTGTTCGTAGTCCCGAATACCTCCTTGTTACCAGTAAAGGACATCCTTTCAACATCGACGGTGTAGTAAAAGTACGTCACAGCGGTTGCATTCTCAGGAAGGAAAGTCGCTGCGTTGTATCCTTGAATCGGGACTGTCACAGCTGTATCTGTAACAGGGACAGGTGCAATTCCACCAAAAGCAAGGAAGCCAAGGTTGTCGTCAAAGAGAGAGTCGTTCTCGGCAGCAAATGAGCCACGGTCAAGGGCAACGGAGAAAACTAAATGAAAGAAAGATGGTTAACAAGGGCATCCACTCCTCGTTGAAAGAATTTTTACATGGGTTTGAAACCAAGCCCTGTTGGACAGCAGAATAGAAAATCGAGTTGTAAGGAAGTTGGTTTGCTGTCGAATCGTCATTGGGGTCTGTACCTTCGAACACACTCGTCAAATTCGGTGAAGCAAGACCCATTAGACCAGTGTTGACGCCATCGCCTTCCCAGGCGCACTCACTTGGAAGAAAAAAAGGAAGCTTGAGCCAGGTTGAGCAAAGAGCAACGCTAAACTTACGTGGCGATACCGATTTCTTGGCCGACCACAGACATCCCGGCTACAGTGACAGTGTCAAACCCGACAGTCCCAGTAAGGAATTCTCCGTCTCCATATTCGATGTTGAAGTTAGTGTCTGGGAAGGCTACGAAGTCGGGAGAAGCAGCGGTGTCGAATCCGGGAGTGCCGAATGCACAGGTTGATTGTGGCTGGATAAAACATGAGTGAATATCATAGCGGCTAACGAGCTGAAAACACCTACCACGGGGTCATCGTTCAGATCAAAGCAAGAAAAACCTACTGTCGGGGCCCATGTATCTGAGCTGGAAGTATCTTGAGCAATCAGCGAATCCCAAAGAAATAATACCCTCACCTTCCAGTATCAACAATGAGTTCAAATTCCTGATTGCCAAAGGTGACGTTGGTGAGATATTCCTCGTCGAAATCAGACCCTGCTAAAACTGCAGTGAAGTTACTTCCAGCTTGACTGGCTAGACTAGATCGCAATGAGTGCATGATGGATTTCTTCGCCTTGGAACGGGGGGTAGACCCGGAGAACGCCACAGAGAATTCCGCTGGAGGAAGCGGGGATGCTGTTCGTGGGGCAGCATCAGAGACGCGCCGCCTTATCGTGGGCGTTGCACTGACGGCGACCAGGAGCACAGCGAGGCTGTTGAGGGAGCGGGAAAAGAACATTGGGTGACCACAAAAAAAGCCCTGAGATGTGTGGAGGTATTTATGGAACTGCTAGCCAACGAAGACGCGTCAGTTGTAACATCAGAATCTATGCGCAATGCGAATGGTCGCATGAACGGTCGCATGAATGCCTTTACGATGACTATCCAGCCAATCGAGGTCAAATCCTTGGATTAAGTTGGGCGTGTGGTCCCAGGAACTGTAATAATAGAGGAGCTGATGAGTGTCTATCGTGTGAGGAAAGATAACGACTGTAGTGCTCACTCGGAGAATTAAACCACATGCTACTTTTGAAAATACGGGTACATCGATCCAGCGGTCCGTGACTCTCATCCTTCCTTCGTTCGATTTGAATGAACAAAATCTTGCAGACGCCTACTTTGCACCGAGTCTGTACCCCATTGAGGTCGGGAAGTCCAAAGGCTCCAAGATAGATCGGAAGCGCCGTCCTCATGCGAAGATGATGCTATGGAAAGAGAGTTTCCGAAGGCAGGATTGGGAATGAGATCTAGCGAGAATGATCATCCACCTCATTTGTGAAATTTCCTATCCAGGCTATTCGCCCGCGAAGAATGACATCCGTAAATTCAAGAAGCCCGGGCCCAAACTAGAGGTCGAAATTATAACAAAGGTCGCAGTCTGGCTTTATGGAAGCAATGGGGCACATGTAAAGTGTATTTGGTTGAGCTAGCTGGCTAGAATAGAACCTCTGAGCTATTTTCAGTTGCGAGAGAAATATATAAAAGTAAATATAATAGTATACCTTTCCTCTATCATATTCTTCCCTCAAAAGCACCACCGAATTCACTCATTGCGCCAATCACAGCGAGCTGAAAAATAATGAATGAAATGTCGCGCTGCGGATGGAGAAGCATTATTCAAAGAGTTGGAAGCGGGAGTTTTGGCAATAAGATAAAGATTGAATGGGGATGATAACGAGAGGGAGAGGGAAGTTCCGTGGTTTGAAGTCCTGATGCGGGCAGGTCAAAGCTGAATATATTTATGCATTTCTCTCATATGCGACACAAACACGAAACATTTTCTGAATTCATCGTCTCTCAGTCTCACCTATAGATCAAAGGATGGTATTAGAGTCTGGAACTTGCCGACGATTATTCATCTAGATTCATCCTCCCAGCAAAGATAGTGGCTTGAAGGATTTCTAACGTCTAACATCTAGCGCCATAACCGCAATATATCGCCCCATCTTGCTCTACACCATTTTAGTGTCGGTCCAGCCCCCTGCATGCCCGCGAGTATTATAATCACCTATGATTTCAAAGCTCACACTGGACTCTATCGCCGAGCTAATTGTCGCAAACATTATACGGTACTAGTCAGCAACATATTGCTTCGTCGTAAGCCTGAAATATGACGAATTTGGGTACAGTAATCTACAATCACTTCAACACTGTAAGTACTAATTCCTGTCCATCATTGCGCCATCTTGTCACAGCACTCGTTCTTATATATCTTCAGTAACAATGGACTATCTTTTTGATGAGATATGGATCGTCTCTCTCGCCTCGCTGTGCTCCTGCTAGCCATCTACACTACTATCACAGTTGCCGACCAGCCTGAACAGACTGTTTTCGGTCTGCCTGGCGCTGAACAAGACTCTGGAAAATGGTACAAATTCAATTCACCTATCAAGCGTGTTGCAGTAATTGGAGCTGGCACGTCCATATTTCATTCCTTAAATGATTATCTTGACGCGAGATTTTGCAGGCCCTGCAGGAATACAGGCAGCAGCTACTTTCGTCGAACACAACTTTACTGTACGGCTATTTGACCGTGCACCAGGACCAGGAGGAAATTGGCTCTACTCTGACGAGATACCTGTTCGTGAGCCGTATCCGTGAGTACATCAAATTATGGCATGGATTTTACCTTAACGAGCAATCACTAGGGACGCACCAGTCAATGAAGAACCTTGGTTGCCGGAACGCATCCCCGCTACGAAATATTATAACGACAGGGATGATGACTTGACTTTGGATCATCGTTGGAGAGAACACTGGCAGCCCCGCTCGATCTGGAACAGTTTGCATACCAATTCACCTGCAGTCATCACAGAGCTCAAGCAAGCTCCATATCCTCCGGACCATGTAAGTTTGCTTTCCATACCTCCCGTACTCGCTAAACAGTAATTCAGTCCTGGGTCATTTCCGCTCACACAATCGGTGCTCATGTCCGCGCCTTTGCCTCCATCCACAAACTCAATGCCAACGATGAGTCCTCAGTACACTCCTACTCAACCAGAGTGGAGAAGCTGAGCAAAGGGCAAGACGGCAATGGATGGACGTTGACACTTAAAAATCTCAAGAAATTGGAAGAGCCGGCTAGATTAAAAGCGACCTGGTGGACAGAGGACTTTGATGCGGTCTTCGTTGCTACAGGCCCGTACACCTCACCTCACGTTCCGGAGATCGATGGATTACAAGAATGGACCAACGTTCACGCTGTGGACTCGGAGGAAGAGTCCCGGTTTAGTGTGTATCATTCCAGAGTGTACAGGAGGCCAGAACGGTATACCGGAAAGGTAATTCGTACTTGAAGGATGTGCAGGATAAGGCTGACTTTTCTTTTTTGCTACAAGAACGTATTGGTCGTCGGTGTCGGTACCTCGGGCTCTGAAATTGCTCGTGATATTGCTCCTTTAGCGAACAAGGTCTACGCTAGCCACAAGGTTTGTCGGATATTCGTCACATAGTCAGTCAATCTAAATTGTATAGAAATACGACTGGGACAAACTCCATCCTTTCCAACGCCGCTCGTTCAACCGCTTCCCTGTAGAGACCGAATTCATACCAGAAATATCTCATTTTGAGCCGTTGCCTTCCTTGGACAACGGGATCAAGGATGGAAAGATTGTCCTTGTGAATGGGACTATTTTGACGAACATCGACGAGGTTCGTACAAATCTATACTTATTGTGGCTGATCAATAAACACCATAGCATCCTAGATTATCCTGGCTACAGGATACAAACGTACCAACCCATTCCACCGATCTGCTTTGAACGAGTAAGGTTTTAAATCGCTTCTGATGCCCTCCAAATGACTGACATTAATACGTAGAACCTTTGACGTTGAGGCGGATGCCCCTCCATCAGACGTATTCACTGGGTTCGCCTTGAAAAACGTGCATTGGACGGGTCACTTCATACCTGACCCGACACTTGCTTTTACCACCGGTGAGCGTACCATCGTTTGAGCATCACCCAAGACTCATTCGCGACAGTCCGTCCGTGGACACTTGGCGAATATCAATACTATGGTCAGGCAAAAGTATGGGAAGGGACAGCTCATTTACCGAATGAGAAGGAGCTGTGGGCGCAGTATAATTCTACAAGATACAACTATTTCCGAGGGCTGTTTGGAACGGGGCCTTCTGAAGGTGAGCTCTGTATGGTACTGCGAATACATTCATTACCGACATCGATTCTTTTCTCACTGCAGCTATTGTCCGGCAATATGTGACATGGTTGAACAACGAATCTCTTGAGAATGGCGGTCGACTTGTCGGACCCTGGCCTGTTCAGTACGTTATAGGCAATTTCTGTTCAAACTTCACGTGTATCATTAAGCGATGCTTCATAGAAACCGAGAGGTGTTTGCGTATTACGCCAACCAAGAATGGGAAGGGGTATGGTTTCGTCTCACCTTAACCGTCAGATTTTAGATGACTAATAATCATTGCTAGAGTTATATTTCCAAGGACAACTTCACCAGGTTCGAGAATCTTCCTGCTAATCAGTGGACGCAGAAGGATATCTGGGATATATCCGTGTTTGAGGACGAGTTTTGGTAACAGAGCCTTGCGCCCGAGATCGTTATGATTTGAAGTATACTTGTACTAGTAGATTCCACATTACCAGTTTCCACATATGCAAATCACCACACTGTACTTCTTTCAAAGCAGTATTATCATAAAGAGCATCGCTAATATGCTCATCCCTGACGCAAGACTAGCAACCAGAACTAGAAACTTCGACCACGTCCCCGGTGAGTTCGCTTGGCAGACTCATACTATCGTTGGCAGTACATCGATAGCAACTCCGGATTGAGTCGAGGCACCCAAGCTGAATGCATCTTCCACGGAAAATGTCTTGTTGAGATTCCAACTTTGGTTTGAAAATGGTTCAGGACCACAGTATGTTGCGTTCGCTTCCGAGGGAAAAGAAGAGATCCCATAGGTTACGTTCCAATTTATACCATATCTTTTTTTGAAAAAAACTCTGTATTAGCGTGGTTTTATAATCTTGTAAAACCCACTCAGGATCCATGGCCAGTCTGGTTCGCAAGAAAAGTCCCTGTTGCCGCGCTTGCAGCCCCAGCTGTACAATACGTCTCATCTTCGAAGTGTCAAACGTTTTACATCTATGCCGTTTGGGTAGATATCGAGACATTACGAAGCAGCCCGTCGTCCTCTGAGATCCCATCGACGGGACTGTTATCGGAGACGCCAACTGTGACCGAGGACGGATATACAAGTCCAAGTGAGGAAGGAGGTTAAGCTAATGTAGCCGCTTGGATGTTGCCAAATAGTAGAGCAGCCAAAGCGATATTTATAAAGTTTGAGTAGCAAGAGTTCATCGACATTGTTGCGTATTATTTGGAAGGGCGGGCGTTGGGCTGTTATCTACTTTTATACACTGGGAGGGGATTTCCTTGGGCAATAATCTTTGAGATGAAACAGGCAAGCTTCACCGGACGCCGAAGGGACAGCAACTCCTTGGATATGACGAATTAGGTTCATGCTAACCCGCGGCCGTGGATTGGCTGAGGACTTAAGAAGCCTAGTCTGAGAAGATGGTGGGTCGGGATAGGCGCGCGCTAACTTAAGCGGGCTATCTGGTTTTTGAACCTTTGGTTTCCACTTGCCATATCATTACATATCATTACCCTATTACGGACTCTTTAAGAGTTCTGCGGGGGGAGATTCCACTATTAGCTACGTGGCTTGAGGCCATTAGTACACATTGCCCCAAAACACGACGAAGCCACGACTCAAATACTTCAACCTTGACAAGCTAGAGTTCAGGCACCATAACCAACAGACTTGTACACCCACGTCTCTAGTATGAATAGCTTGGAACGCTCTGCTATTCGCAACGACCCAATCTTCACAACTCTATCCCGAAAAGAAAAATTCTGGAGCGAAAAACAACCACTGCTTGTGGAACATGGATACGAGCTACGCGCGCGATATCGTCCTGGTTGGAAACCATCTTGGCTTCAGGAGGAAGGTGGTGATGCTCTGGTAATGGAATCTGAAGATTCTTGGAGATTACCAGTATGTTTTTATGAAACTACGCTCGTTTTCAACTTTCGGACCATGTTTATAGGTTAGACTGGGTAATTTCATTGATGCCACTCGTGTGTCGGACGGACTTTTGGTCTACGTGAAGCAAACGCGCACGGAAGGTCACGAATTGCGATTCATGGCCATGCTTTCCGATGAAAAGCTCCGTTCAGACCCTAAAAATCACTGTATTCCTCTGTTGGACTTTTTCCCCGACGATGTTGATCCTACATTCACATACATGGTTATGCCTTTTGTACGGCGCTTGGATAGCCCCATGTTGGAAGATGTGAATGAATTCATTGATTTTGTTGACCAGATACTGGAGGCTCGTTTCTTTCTGTTTGTCCTATCATCGCACTAAATCGAGATTGTTAGGGACTGGTGTTTCTCCATGGCGTGGGCGTGGCGCATAGGTAAGTCACCAGATCTCATATACCGTCCTTGGCAATCATTAAATACAATGCAGAGACTGTTCTTATGCTAATATTATGATGGATGCCAGTACAATGTATCCTACTGGTTCCGGATTCCATCCAATCTATCCTCATCGCCTCCGCGATAACAGCGGGAGCGCGCTACACATATCTCGTTCCAAGGCCAATGTGCGGTACTATTTCATCGACTTTGGAGAATCGAGCTATTTCCCTCCTGATGATCCCAGCATTGCTCGCCTTGTGCAAGGGACCAAGTGCTTAGACCACGAGCCACCGGAGTTCTACCGCAATGAATGGTATGATCCCTTCAAACTCGATGTCTTTCTCATAGGAAATCTACTCAGGCGTTACTTCATGGACGTCCGTTAATCCGTTAAGCTTTCAGTTGTGTCTAGCGCTAATTTCTCATTTATATTACAGAAGTTCTCAAATCTTTCCTTTCTTGCGCCATTGGTGGAACATATGGTGACGGATGACCCCAGTGAGCGTCTAGATGCAAAAGCAGCTCTCCAAGAATGGAGCTGTATTCGTGGCCAGATAGGCTTAATTTCTAGGTCGTGGAGGCTGCGTAACAAAGATGATTCCTTTCCCGTGCGGATAGCATTGGACACTTATGGAGTTTTCAAAGCGGGACTTGCGAACACAGGCTGGTTTTGACCACTGAAAGTTTTCGGGAAGTGAAAGAGGACGAGTAGACGGAAGGAGTGGAGAATGCTGGATCATGCCCCCATCTTTTTCTTTTTTCTCTTATTCCCTTTCTTCCCTTTTACCCTCTTTACATAGATTATCATCACTTACTATACAAAACCAACTTTTAATTATCCTAACCAGACCTAATAGCTTCAGGTTGACGGGAGCCTATCTCGTCTCGGACTCACATTGGCAGACGTTGTGCAATACCTGAGCAGATACAATAGTGACATTACCGAATACATAGAGCTACAGTACATGTATAATGAGTAGATAGGTGTTTGCTACTATACGCTTGCGCACAATGGCAAATAAACAGGATGTTTTTTAAAGAAAATTTGGAAGTCTACTAGGGTTTTGCGATCACCCCTCATACAGCCTCTTCAACCTGCAGTTACAAGCTTCAATAGCTATCTTTCCTTTGATACTTGTCTAAAGCAATCGTCAAAGAAGAATCATGACTACAATTGTAAGCTTTTACCATGTGAAGACTGTCCAGATTTTGAACCGTCGCGCGTGCGAGAAGACGAACGATGGGACGATGAGCTTGCCTGACCTAGAAAATTGTCAGTTGATAATGATGTTCGAAGCTTGCACTGACCATGATCACCATGAGTATGTGTTCTGCTGCTGCTACTGTGCTCCTGGCCATGGGGCCGGCGACGCCTGCTACGATTTTCTTCATACATCTCAGCTGCGGTTCTACTTGAAGACAGTGATGGCAAGGCTGGAGCTGGAACAGAGCCTATGATATCAAAAGACGAATGGCGTCTGTTGACAGCATTTGGTCTGTATTGCCCTGCATCGGAGGATGAGGAGATCACATTCGGTCCCTGTGCACCTTGAGGAAAATGAGTAATCAGAAAAACATTTGCAAAACACCATACCATGAACACTCATTTCATACACAGACGCTGTGCGGTTCGAACGATCTCCGCGGGATTCTTCCCTAGACGGCAAGTGAGTGTTACTCATTCCAGGTGCGCCATATGAATTCGAGTGTGGCATCCTCGGCGAGGTAGTGTTATTCAATGTTCGACCTGGCGAATAGATGGGAAGAGCTCCCGAAGAACTTGAACTACTACCTGTGCGATACTGTGACTCTGCTGGCCTGGAAGCTGGAGTTGAACTATCGGCTGCTTTAGAAGATTTAAATCTACTGGCACTGGTGATTGCATCTGTTGGTGCAGCGGAAGTGGGACGCGACCCCCAGTCTGAGCCAGCCTCCGCAGGTGCTCGACTCGAGGGATGCACATTTCTCCTGTTTTGCGATGGGCCCAAATTATCTTGGCTCTGGCTACGAGGAATATTTGCTTTAGGAGAGGTTAGAGACATCGCTGATAATTGACGCTCGACTAGTCCATCAGGGACATGAGGATACGGTCCTGCCATTGAAGAACGTCTACCTGATGGAACTTCAGGCCTGCTAGTGGACAATGATTGGCCATTTCGACTGAGTGATGTGGAGGAGGAAGAAGGTCCAAAATTGTGAGCAGATTTTCCTGCGACAGCTTCGCCCGCAGACGACGAAGATCGACGCTCGACTAGTCCATCGGGGACATGAGGATACGGTCCTGCCATTGAAGAACGTCTACCTGATGGAACTTCAAGCCCGCTAGTGGACAATGATTGGCCATTTCGACTGAGTGATGTGGAGGAGGAAAAAGATCCAAAATTGTGAGCAGATTTTCCTGCGACAGCTTCGCCCGCAGACGACGAAGATCGACGCTCGACTAGTCCATCGGGGACATGAGGATACGGTCCTGCCATTGAAGAACGTCTACCTGATGGAGCTTCAGGCCTGCTAGTGGACAATGATTGGTCATTTCGACTGAGTGATGTGGAGGAGGAAGAAGGTCCAACATTATGAGCAGATTTTACTGCGACAGCCTCGCCCACAGATGATGAAGATCGTCTTCTGCCAGTTATGTCTGTGTTCACTAGAGTGCTGCTAGTGCTCGCAGAAGTTTGGGTATTTGATCTGGCCAACTCTGCAGCAGATGGAGGTATAAAAACTTCGTTATGAGGTGGTTGCTCTGGGTTATAGGAGCGATGAGGAATAACAGGTTCGCTGTTTTGGCGCGTATATGTGGGAGGCCTAGATTGGGGAGCAGGTGTACTTGCAAAGTGATTCTGATTTGACCTAGAAAGCGGGGGTGGCGCACCCTGGCTATAGGCCATTCCATGCAGATTATTGGGAGGATATTGCATACCGGGAGCAGTCATATCTAATTGGACCTTTTAATGCATTTTAGTGAGGGGATTGACTTGACAGACCATAAGGTGTTCTGGAAGTAGAAGCAACTGGTGTCCCACCACCTGCGTTAAAAAATAGTCATTTTTCAGGGGCGGAGTCCATAATAATGAGCTTCTTACCAGGAACAGACATAGAAATACCCTGAGGGCCACTATTTTCACTATTATACCTTTCGGATGGAGGAACGCTCCCTAGAATGCATCTACATTGTAAGCCGTGTAAAAGCAGAATTGAGCATAATCATACGATGATACATAGGGAGCTGATCTGAGGACCTATATCGTGTTGCATGAGTCTGTGATTCCCTGTGTAAGACGCTTTCAAAAGAGTAAAATAAGTAGACATACAAGAATGGTCGTCCGGGTTTCAGCCAAGGTGCTCAAAAGTTCCGTGATTCTGCGTGAAACGTCGTTCCAGCGGTTGTATTCCGATAGCAAACCTCCGTCTTCTCCAATCTGAAGTCTGAGCTCATCAATGCTCCTTTCCGCTCTGTAACGCGTATCACTTTTCAAGCCATTTCGATTGGTAAACGGAGGTAGACTTACGCCCTTAAGCTGTCTGACATTTGGTCGATGAAGTCTGGTTCGGCATCGCGAATGAGGTCCGCATCTCCAGATCTCATTGTTCGTATATATGCTTCGCATTCCCGAATTATTGTTTCGGCCCTGTTAATTCGGTGCCCTCGACTGAGACTTTGAGTTACAATGTGATGAGCTATGGATAAGAGCGGGAGTATGATACTGATTATGCTCGCAGCATTATTTGTCATAGCCCAACCAGATCCAGAGTCCATGGTGTAGAATCTACTAAGGTATCAGACGGCTCAGAAAGATAGGAAGGATAGCACCTACGATAGTTACAGGAAGTTTACTCTTCCCTCCCACTTGCCTGATGTACTTAAGTATCAAACCGGGAAGAGTTCTTTTAAGACGTCAGGACTTTATGCGGAATAAACCGGAATTATGAGAGCGACTGGGTTGTTTACTTATAAGTAGATGGCACGGGGAGAGAACCAGCTTATCAGGCACTTGGCAGAGCCTTCGAGAGGAAAAGCCAAAGAAGACTAGTATATGCTTTGCTTGATGGCCCTCACGCCTCGTAGCGCCCGCCACCGTGTCACAAGGTGATATTTGAACGGTGAAGCTCAGGCTGGGGCGGTTTTTCTACGTTTATCCATATCATCTAGTAGTAGGCGCCAATCTATTGTAGATGTGCTGCTATGGATAGTTGAGATTGTATCATAATAGAAGATGAACTGGATGGGTCCGTGCAAAGCGTACATGTATGGAAAGTTTTGAGTCCGACTCCAAGCCCTGAGAATCAGAATGTAGGAGAACTCCATATCGGCAATGATTATCTCGCCTGCAATTACTCTTCAAGGGAGCAGCATACAGGCAAAAAAAAAGCTTCTTATATCGTCCAGAGATGCTGTCGTGAAGGATTCACGCCATAGTACCTGAAATTTTGTTCATTGTGTGAGGAATTCAAGGAGTGCGTACTATTCCCTACTATTCCCATTCCAAGACGGCGACGGCATAAGTACATGTAATTATGCGTCTAAAACGGTTTTAGACCTGTCGAAACGCCCTCCTCAGAGGCCTGGATATCGGAAACCCCGACCCTATGTAGTACTGTAATTCGACAGTCCGAGTCACAGGTCACGACTCAAGAATCCATTTTTTGGTTCAATTTTTCCGCTATTTCTGGGCCATTTAGCCTTTGATCTTTGCAATTTTGCACTTGTTGGAGCTTTCAGGGGATTTGATTTTGTAAGAAATTTTGAGGCCTTCAAGCTGCTTTAAATCATAAGGAAATGGTACATCCGCACGCTAGTAGTTCGGCGCTCATACTATCGTGCCTGCCGGCTTTATAATGCCTCCAGAGTTTATAAAAGCAATCCAGAGGCTCTTCCCCTTACATATTCCTGTACGTATGCATCGAAATTGAAGTATATATGCGAAATACATAGTCGCAGTCTTTTTTTCATTAAAAATGGTTGAGTTCTCGTTCCGCAAGCTGTTTTCAATGCAAAATTCACGTTGAATTTCTCTAATTTCAGCTGGTATCATAAGCAGGCAGGCGTTGAGCACATGGAAAAAAAGAATACATGCCTAAAGACTGCTTCTGTTGTGTGTGGCAGAATTTCTCCGAGACCTTCCGGGGCAAAATTCGAGAGTTAAGAGGTCAAGGAGAAGGAACGTGACTTTTCGTGACATCTCGATGCATCAATCTAAATATAGCAAGCTTGCTTGCGAGAGTCTGCCTACGGGAGACAACAATTTCAGTGGCCAACCGTGACATTTGATGTGATGTTTTTTATAAACACTACTGATTCAAGGGTCCTCAACGGCGGCTTCAATATTGTACTCAGATATAACGTTCATTGGCCATTCTAATTTCTAAGTAGTTAGCTTAAATACATCCTCTGCTATCTATATGTAAAATACAAAGTCAATCGAATGACATTGAAGGTGTTTCCGAGGCGGTTTATAAAATTTTTATAAACTCTGCAGGCACGATAGTAGTACATAGCTCCTTGTGAGTCATAGTACTGAAGTATGAGTCACCAAGAGTCATGACTCCAAGTAGCAAGTCCAACAAACGCACCTGTTTATTTATCCACCTCTCAATTTTGAACTTATCATTCCTGCAAAATTAGCAACTCTAGAAGCGTAGAAGAGAGCCCATCGATGAAGAATTATGATGTCTGAGCCCTACAAATTACAATCTTGGACATCAGGGTTCCGGAGGCGAGAGCGGGTCCGCCCTGGAACATCGGGGTCGGGGTAGAGGGCTGGTGGGCTGAGTAAGGTATTGGTAACATACTTCCTATATTTTGAACTTTTAAATTGATCGAAGAAGTATAGATGTTTGCTTACAGAGCTGCTGAGAGCATCGAAACGAATCTGCGCACTGCAATTATTGGTTCAGTCTGAAATAAAAGGGAGCATCCATCCTGTATTTGTGAGTAAGAAGTCACCTAGTATACGAAAAATACATGTCTACATACACTACACTTCAAAAAGGAGCGGCCTGTATGAATTGCAGGTGATTTCATCATTCTTTGATTTCATTGGTTGTAGCTCACTTTCGGCTTGATTAGACGTCGAAAGATTGTCGGTCATCATTACCCTCTGCAATTTCAGAAACTAATTGACGCTCCCCCATAGCGATGTGATGGCCAAAAACCCAAATGCTCATCTTGCCAGTGGGAGGAAGATTGCGAGTACAAGGATACTAGAGCATCCACCCAACTACACTCACTTGAAGATCATATATCTGTTCTTGAGGCTCGTATACACGAGCTCGAGAGCGAATTTCGGAGTAACGCTTCTAATGCACCGCCATCAAACGGTACGCTCGCTCAAAAAACTAAATTATTCTTTTAGCACTTCACTTATCAATAATTTGTTGACAGTGCAACTATCTGCGCCTGGGATTGAGGTTTGTAGCCTTTTATGATTGTTTCCGAAGAGATTTATTGATGTATGTCTCTTCGCAGTATATACCTCCAATCCTTTCGAACATGCTGTGAGTACTATGACATGTGCATCACAATTCAAGGTTTCTGACACCAGTTCCCGCTCAGGATGCATAACTTCATTCACAAAAGCTGTTCCATAGGATTTTTCTTGCATAAAATACGGTTCAAAAATTCAGTACTAAATTTTGGAGGTGAAACGCCGACATCGGCGCTCTTGAACACATCCTATCTCTGGGGAATGCATCTTTCTTCATCAGCAAATCCTCCGGAACAGGAAGCGATTCTCCTTTCGCGTGCTCTCCAAAGTTCGACCCACGCATTATCCGAAAATCATCCTCAAAAAATTATACAATGTATCCAGTCTAAAGTTCTTCTTGCAACTTACTTTTACCGTGCTAATAGGACTGTAGAGGGAAGGTATCATGCTACAGCTGCTGCATCTCTTGTGTTAAGCAGTGGCATGCACAAGATTCGCACATCTTCTCATGATGTATCGCGATATCATATTGCAGCGTTTTTGAATCCTTTGGCACCGCCTAGTGATGCTATAGAGGAGGGCGAACGAATCAATGCATTTTGGACGGTCTTGACCTTGGACGCCTTTTGGAATACCATAAATGGGATCCCTTCGAGCATTCCATATACAAGTCCAATGGCAAGAGTAGATGTGCCATGGCCCCGTATGCTAGAAGAATATGCACGAGTAAGCTGTCTACAATTTTGCGGATCGTTTTGACTGGATTGTTGACTCTTTAGACTCCGTTTGATCCTCAATTCCGAAGCAGTCATACAATTGAACGCTTTCTATCAGGTGTTCCAGACAGCAATAACTCTCCCAGAGCAATTTTTGCGAAAGCGGCCATTTTATTTGAACGCGCCACATTTATTGGCCTTGAATTGAAGAACAGTGAGTGACCACTCTCAGATATCGATGGAATCTCTTATTGACGATTGAATGATTCAGATCGTGCTTCCCAGCAATCGCAGGCCAGCTTCAGCTCCCTTGACACTCTTATTCAAAGATTTATTCCGAGCATATTGCCTTTAGACCGTACTTCCGAAACCCCACTCAACTATCAGCTGTGTATGCACTCACTTGCGCACGCTGCGGATATTCAACTGCACATTTCTTTCACGTCTCAAAGCACAACTTCTCGCACTAGAGTCCTCAGAGCGGCTAAGGCTATCGCAGATTTGATCGTCACTTGGAGTCATGTCCCAGAGATGGAGTTCGTCGATCCCATGCTAGCAGTAAGTCCGATGTCCAAAGATTGAAGTGTTACTTAACGAGCTTGGCATTCACCTATAGGTTCTATGGGCAATGACTTGTAAAATCTTTATTGACGAAAGTGTCCGACTCCAAGCTATGGGAAGTCTTCTCTATGCACGGAATGAGGTTCGTGCCTCCTGTGAGCGCGTAATGGCTGCTATGGAAGGGCAACCATTTCCGTTGATGAGTTGCGTGCTGTCATTTCTCTTTTTCTACTGTTCCCTCATATATGCTTTACAGAACATCAACTCGTTCTAGTGAGGCGGGCTTTCGCAAATACTGCTTACAGCTAGTTGATCAGAATGAAAGAAGGAATATTTTATTACATGGTCCAAGTGCTGAACGTCAGATCCGTTTGGAGTGTACCAACACCTTTGTCTCCTGAACCTGAGGCAAGACAACGACGAGCTCACAACTGCCTTTGGGGAAACGTTGCTCTAGATCGTTGCCACACCACAAGTCCCAAACTAATTAATATAGAGTTCTACATGATACATACCAAATACTCTACTTAGATTGAAGGAAAACATACAAAGTTAGATAGATAAATAGATAGATAGCTGGCGTGCATATACTATACATACTTCGTTATAATCCATCGGCAGTCCACCGAATTTCCTATACATACTAGTCCTGTAGATGTGTCGAACAGTGAATAGATTTTAGGACGATCCTCTTCGTCAACTTTGTCTTCAAGTTAACGCTCAATGAAGGGCTCACGTATACCCAATACCGCTTCTCGGTCTAACGCATCGGCCGACTCCTGGTAATTTCACGATATAAAAGGCAGAAGAACTACTAAAAGCATCTAGAACACCATATCAAACGATTCATCAGGTTGCAGACTGTACAACAAAAACGCCAGCTTTGTGTACTCGCCTGCCTTCACGTCTCCCGTGCTCGACTTGTTAGCGGCGAAACCTGAGGAACGTATCATTGACTTTGGCTGTGGAAGCGGGGAGCTCAGTGTCGTAATCGAGAAGATTGTCAAGGAAAAGAAGCGATACCTCGCTGCGGTTGATTTCAGCGAGAGCATAATTTGTAGGTCGTTTCAGGCGTGTAGTCGTCGACCTGAGATTGCATCCATAGATCGACAAGGCGAAAGCGCAAGGCCTTCCTGAAGCTTTCGTCTGTGATATTCGAGACTTGACTTTCCCGGCGTCATATACCGGCCCTAGAGAAGAAGTCGACGCGGTTTTCACCAATGCGGCATTGCATTGGTGTAAACGCGATCCGTCTGGGGTTATAAAATCTGCGAAGAGGATTTTGAAGTATTGTTGGTGAGATGGGAGGGTTCTTGAACTGTATCGGTGAGTGAAAGAATGGAAAGGGGAAGCATTTGGAAGACTGATAGGTAACGATTTCAGGAATCCGAAATGCGTTGAAGAGCGTGCTCAAGTCAAGAGGATACGATGGTATTGAATGTGATTCTGTCCTTCTCCTGAAGAATATACCAAGGTAAGTATCCTGTCGATAGTATACTACTAAACTTACTCACTATAATATAACAACAGTTGCTCGAAACTGAAGGCTTCAAGGTTGATCACATCTCTTTGACACCTCGTTTCACGCCTCTGGAAGCAGGATTGTTCAACTGGTTAGAGTACATTTGTAAGGGGCTCGTGGTTGAAGGATTTAGCCTGAGCAGGAAGCGATTGAGATTATGAAAGAAGTTGAAGAGATTTGTCGAGTCGATAATCAAGACGGAATGGAAATGCGATGATTACGTACGATGAGGTTTGTAGCGGTGTTATAAGGAGCTTGAGAATCGATTTCTTTTTTGCGACTGGTCAGAATAAAGACAAGCCATATAATGATTATAGAAATACATGACGATATACTCATTATTTCCGCTTGCCCTTTGCACGCTTTTTGGGCGTATTTACAGAGGGAGGGAGCCATTCATTGACAGGCTCTGAAGATGGTGATTCCTGTGGTTCTGAAGGAGCAGAAGAAGAAGAAGTAACCCCATTCTTCTCATCCTCTTCTGCCTTAGCAGAGGCAGCCGCTATTTCTTCTGGGCTCACTTCCTCTCCTCTTCTTAGCCGCGCAGCGATTTCCGGGGTAACACGTATACGGCGGACATTGGTTTGGAATCCAGGCGCTGCGATAAACTGAGAATGAATGTTGAAGAAAATGAGGATTACTCACCGCCTTTTCCAATTCCATAAAGTCTAAGTCTTCGAGCCAGATACCATTTTCGAGTGAAATATGCTGAAAGAAGGAGCACCGGAGGAATTCTGTGAGAGGTCTTTAAATGAATTCATGGGCTTAGCGGTCAAATGCACATACACTATCCAAAGAAGAGAAGGATGCGTGTCCACCGACGTTGTAGCTGCCATGAAAAGGACAGAAACGCGTCGCACTGATAAGCGCTCAGAACTCTGCGGCGCTTATAACTTGGCTGAATCCTTTGTATTTCTATTGTCGGCCTCCTTCTATGCGGTACTAGCACTACGGTACTAGCACTACCTCCATGCGCGCTATTTTTTGTAGTAAGTTCGACACTTCTCTTATCTAAATATCAAATTTCGGCAAAATTTCAGCTGTCCGCCACCGATTAAGTAGGAGTACTGTACCATTTTGATCGAGAGTTCAGTCATCCATCATCCTCAAAAAAATCGGAGTGTGGTTTTAATTTTTTCTCAATTGTCTGGATTTATTTTGTATTTATTTTGGTCAAAAATTCAGATCGATGAACTCTCGATCGAAATGGTACAGTACTGTAAATCCGAAATCGAGCTATCTTCAAGGACGCCTTAGACTTGAACATTTTCTGTAATGTTTAAAATTCGTTTGAACATTTACAGATCCCAGAAGTACGTTGTTATCTTAGTACCTGACAACTTTTATTGCTCCCATAACAGAATCTTGATGCATACTATCTATGCCTCTATTTTCAAGGGTGTGGATCAGGATTGTTCGTTTATGATGCATGATGGTCAGATGAAGTCACCTAGGTGAACTTCTCCCAACGCAAATTCTCTCAGCTGCGCCCTATGGGAATAGCTGTTGTTTTCAAGGTGCTTGCTCCTTCTTCGGTCTCCCTTTCTTGGTCTCATGTGAATTGTAGGTCCTCCGTTCCGTGGTGCAGTAATCGTCACGATTTCGCCATAATTTCACTGTTGAATTATTTGACCTCTCAAACAAAGTTAACCTGAGGATTGAAGTCGACGTGAGGCATCCCATAAATACTCCAAGCTCTCACTCGCTCGAATACTTAAAGACTACAGGTAATCTGAATCTAAAACTGTTAAACTATGCGTTTCCCCAGCCTAGCCTACTTTTTGCCTCTGCATGCTTTCTTTACCACAATCAATGCTCAAGACACGAGTTTAGCTGCTGTGAAAGCCGCCTTTGATGCTGCAGACGTACGTCTAAGGCCTTACCCTTCTATCTAAAGTACTCATTTTGCGATACTGCAGCTCCCAGAAGATATTTTCTTGACGTTCGACCCTAGTGTCCTTCTCGAGGTTACTTTCCCAGAGACCTCGGGGAAAGATATCATTCTCCATGCAGGTGAGCTATCCAAGAGATGATATTTTCTTTTCTGACCGTTGGACTGACGAAAATAAGGCATCCACGTTCCACAAAATGGTGAGCACGCGTTGCTCCCTCCATCCCCGGCCTTTTTCTCATTGTCTCTCACTTCTTCAGACACCGCGGGACCTCCGTCGTTCGCAGTCATTGGTCATGCAGGAAAGGGTCCATTCGTCGTCGCAGGTAGGTATATATTCCATAAACCCATCGTATTCAGAGTCGCTGACAGTGATTCATGTTCCCAGCCATTGATCCAGATGCCCCCACTCCGCAAGACCCAACCGACGCTGAAATTCGTCACTTCCTCGGTGCCAACTTTTTTGCGTCTGTAGATGAACCAGTGCAGCACTTGACCAACGTCACTCCTGCTATCTCTGAATTCATACAGCCAACTCCACCAGCAGGTTCTCCAGCTCACAGGTATAAATTTGTTTACGGTGTTATGTGATTTGTTTTTGAAGGCCGGCGTTTTCCAGATATACATTCTTGTTGTTCAACCAGCCTCCGGGATTTAACAGCCAAACTCTTGTAAATTCTTCGACTTCTGTTGAAAACTTCAACCTTAGCTCGTTTGCTCTTGCCACTGGGCTAGGTCACCCCATTGGGGGTACATTTATGTTGGTAGCTCCGGAGCCGACTACTTGAGCGAACTAGGTTATAGTAGTACTAGCTAGCACACTTGGAAATCTGTATTTAGCACAATTGTCAATGGACTTTGCTCCAAGTTGAACTAACTTGGTGGGTCGACAGCATATCTTCCAGATAGCTTGATTTTCAGCGTAACTTTCGTCGGCTTATTGAACGGACACAGCTAGTCAATAAAAGTTCATCTGTGCCGTCTTGGGGAATGAACCTCAAGGATTAGCTAGTATTTCGACTGGTGAATTTGAAAAAGAAATTGGGCAACTCAAGACGAGGCCTCGGAATATGATGAGAATAGGATTTGAACCCGCGCCATTTCGGACCAGATAATCGACGCGCTGGTCTCCTTAATTTGGCGCCTCAGGAGTTGGAAGATATACAGCCTGTCATGCATTCGCATTGACGTGTACTGCAAGAAATAAGATTCCACATCGGATATCGCGGGTAGAACGATTAGCTTGAACAGCGCGAGCGTAAACTCCATTGAGTCTCGAGCCATGGAGAACTGCTCGATGGGCTCGGATGTAGTTTAGGCAACGGAATGTAACTGGGCGTTGTACCGTCTTGAGCTAGTGTAAGGATTATCTGAAATAATCGTGACGGCGTGGAATTATGAATACGTGAAGCTCGAAATAAGCGCCGGGAGAATGTCGCCACGCGTCTCGTGCTCTGTGACTCAGGAATTTGACAAGCGTGACCCTTCTGCTACTTCACCTTCACTCACTGCTCTTCTTGTTCATTTGGCCTTGGGCTCTGACCCTTTCTGACCAGGATGGCCAATAATGAGCATAATCGTTCAGTTCGAGAATCTCATCGACTTCTCGCGTCTTATCCGATAAGTTCTGCTGTTCCTTCTGGCCATGGTAACCCACATTTTTAATCTCTGATTTTCCTATAATTAATACGATTTTTTCTGCATCTAGTCGCGCGCCATCTTGACAGCCTCAGTATTGCTGCTGCTCCTCCGTCATTTGTCAATCAACAATATTATAATCCTCCGCCATACTCGAATAATCTACCCTATTCAGAATACTCGCAACAAATTCAGTATCTGAGGTCAAATCAGCCCCAAGGAGGCTCAGGAAGAGACGTAAATTGGGAAAGAACTCGTGATCAAGCAGTAGGTCTGATAGGCGAACAAGCTGGAGTGTAGGTGCTTTGCTGGTTCAGGACTTGCCAACTGCTTATATGCACTCTTTAGATCGTATCCATACCCTCCTCCATACCCTCCTCCTCAGAATCCACACTGGAACTCACATTCTTCTCTCTCCTTTCAAACTCCTAGTCTTGCTCACGCCGTATTTTCCAACGGCTATCCTACGCCTCCCCAAATGTCATCTATTCCAGCACCAGCGCCATCATCGAGTACATATACCTCGAGTTTAGCTGGTGCATTGGGTCCAGTTCCTCCTCCAAGACAGCAGCATCAGCAGCAATGGCAGCAACGGCAGCCGCCTGTACATCAATTGCCGCACAATTCTAGCCCTTCACAGCATCAGCGATCGCTCGAGCATCGACCTCCTCCGCACCCACGCTATGCACCTGCCGCCAGCGCGTCCTTCTTCAACGATGTTGTTGCGCAAAAATCTCAACAAATCCGACAGAACCCGGCTAATCAATCCGGCCTCCACGTTGCTGAACCGCGCATTCCACTGAACTCGGCGAATACCTTGCAAAGAGGCAACCCCCTAAATCTGACTCCGGGAAAAAAGCGGAAAATGGAAGTATTTGTCGAGCTATCTCCTTCACCAATGAAGAAGGTTAACCTAGGTAGCGGTCACAGCGCATCTAGTATTCCGTCTACACCTTCTAAACTTGGTCGGACATCCGCTGTACCACCATCGTATTCAGCCCCGTCCGTCTTTCCCAAAACCCCCTCCACGACGCATAGTACGCACAGCTCTGCTTCTTCCGTACCACGCACCCCTACTACTATCGGGCTTGCTACCCCAAGGAGTCCCAGTGTGACAAGCAACGGCAGTCTTAAACGCAAGACATTCACCTTGGATTCTGTCGAATCCGTTCCCACCCGTCAAAAGCCGTTCATCACACCTACTACTGGTGGCCGCACTAAGAAAGCCAAAAATCTCGATGATTCCGACACAGAGCTTGAAGATGAAGAGGATGAACTCAATCTTACTTCTAGTCCTATGAAGCCTCTCCTCTACGACTCTACTACAAAGTCGAAACACAGGGCTGGACGGGACGGACCACTCACGCACGACAGAGATGAGCGCGCGCCCATTGACAAACTCGTTTTGCTGATGAACGATATTTTCGAGACAGAGGATGGACTACCTGCAGACCCTACTTCGGCGGATCTCTCGAACGCGAATCGAGGTGGTATTTTTAATCCCGATTCGGAAGATCCTTCAAAACCCCAACTCGGTGCTTCCACCATCCGCAAGCTGACGAAGTACATCGGACAGGTCAGAAGCGGGAGAGGTCTCGGGAAGGGTACTCACTCTTCTCCAGTCAAAGGTGCACGGGGTGGAAAGATTGGTGATATCGAGTCGGACACTCTCGGGAGAATTATTAGAGTACTTTCGAGGAGTGTGAAGATTGGAGAGGGAGTAGATTCTTTTGGTGCCTTTTCTGGAGCTTCGGCAGTCAAGGATACATTAACGGCTACTCCTCACAAAACGCCCAAAAAGAAGAAAAGTCGTACGCCTGTGGAAGAGGAGGCGGTGGAGGATGATGATGACGAGAAGGGCGAGATGAAGGAGGTCGAAGTGCATTTGATGCGTGATCAGTCGAAGGAGCCTAAAACGCCCAAGAAGGACAAAGGGAAAGGGAAAATCTCTGCTATTCCTTCAATTCCTTCCGCCGTGGATCTCGACATACTGGCTCACAAGCTGACATTGAGCCGGGATGGAGTCCTCGCTGCTGAAACTATTATAGCTTTGCTCGGCGGAGAAATCGGCAAAAGCTCGAAAGGTGAAAGGCTCAGTAAGCAACTTTATTCGGAGGAAATCATCCTCGGATGTCTTAATGTCGTCAAGAATGCTTTGGAGGGCGAAGTGTATCCTTTCGTCGAAGGCTGCGCGGGCGTTGGAAGTGGTCTGTTGATGCATCTCGTCAACAGCGCTTCTGCCAAGGGACAGCATAACCCGTCTTCCTCGAATACCCAATCTATCCCTGCAAAGACGGATACATGTAGGCACCTTCTCGGCGAAGTTTTTGTTGCGCTTTCCGCTACGCTACCGCGACTCAGTGTGTTGGTCGGTGGAGCAAGTGGAGATAGTGGAATGCCGATGAGCGAGGCGGTTGTCATCAAGGCTGTTTATGTCGGCATCGGACCCTTCTTTGTGACCTCGGACGAGAGCGCTGGCTCTTCACATCTGGTCAAAGAAGAGAGGGACTGGGATGGAGAGGAGAAGGTCAAAGGCAAAGGAAAAGGGAAAGGGAAAAAGACTCAAGGAGGAGGGGTCTTGACGGCTACCTTTGGAAAGAGTGCAATGCGAGGTTTGAGGATGGATGCGCTTGGCTTGATCAGAAGTGTAAGTTTTTCGAGTTTTTCGATGTCTTTTCCATGTTGAAACCTCGTTTATAGATCTTCGCCCATCACGATGAACAAAGATCTTGGATCATCGAGGAAATACTCTCGTCGCTCATCAAGGTTTCCAATGCAAAGCATGGCAAATCCGCTGACCAGTTCCGACTTCGTGACGGAAGGTCAATGCGCACAGTATCGGCACTTTTACTTCAGCTCGTCCAGACAAGTGCTCATGATGTAAGACTAGCAGCACGAAAAATTGAACGAGCAAGGCAGGCCAAATTTGCTTCGCGGAGGCAGGAGAGTATCATGATGGAAACCCAGGTGAATATCGGCAGCCAAGAGTTCCTCGATGAAGAAGATCGTGCTGCTATCAAACTGCACAACTCTGCCCTTAGTTCCCCTCACAAAGCTGCATCTACCATCGTCCACTTCCTTACCTCCCGATCAGGAAAAACCAAGACGACGAAAAACTCCAATGAGGCGGAGTATCGGGCTATATTGGATGCGCTGGTCCAAGATTGCCTCAGCGTCTGGTGTTGGCCTGAGTGGCCTAGTGCAAGTGTAGTGTTGGGTGTCATTGTGAAGGGAATGGTTCGAAACTTGGAAGAGGATAATCACAAGGAGAAGAAAGCTGCGGGTGGTGATAAAGACAAGGAGTCAGCCGGGGACAACAACGCGGGCAAGTCGATGGCATTGGATCACCTCGGAATCATCGCTGCGAGAGTACGGAGCTTAATGCTCAAGGTTCAGGTTAAGGAAGAGGAGGATACGTCCGGAACCAAGACGAAATGGAAGCCTTTGAAGCCTTTGAATCAGGTCTGTCTATGTATCCTTTCGGCTTAATTTCTGTTATATTAATCTACTCCCCGTAGATTGTGGAAAAGTTGGATCTCAAAGAGCTTGACCGATATCTGAATACGCACTGGGACGTGGCTGCACACCTTGGGAAGAGAGCTACAGAGGACCAAGCGTACGATGTGAGTGTCGAGCCATACCCTCTGAGCTCGTTCAACTGACATGTTTTCAGAGCGCACAAGAACTCAGTGCCGCTACTCTAGGTCAGGATCTTGCTGCAGCATTGCAAAAGGTTGCTCAGTGGATCAAGGACGATTCGGGAGCCAACAAGAAGCCCCCTCGGTCCAAGGCCGGCGAGGAAGAGTATGATGAAGATGATGACGAGGAAATGGATTCGATGAATAAAGGAAAGAGTCGACGTAAAGAGGCTGGTCAGGATAGAGACTCTATCAAGGTCAAACTCTTTGGTGAGAAGCTTAAAGGCGCACTGAGGGACGTTTGGAAGGAGCGGGGCACGGATCTATTTGATATTGGGTATGTGTATTCAGTGATATCTCCTTTTCATTCGCTCATTATATGTCTAGCTCTGCAGAAGAAGTCATTCGTGTTGATCGTCAAGCTGAAGAGATTGGTGCTATCCAGGGTACCAGCTTGAAGAACGGGTTTATGCCCATGTTGACCGTAACACTGCAGGCGCTGGATGCTCCGGTTATCTTCATGCGCACGAAGGCTTTGAGAGCTCTAGGGCAAATAATCACCAGTGATCCTAGCATTCTGGCCATGGTGAGTATCTGTTTATACATAGTCATCTGTCGGCTAATGCTCCTGTCTTTAGTCGAACGTTCGGAAAGGGATTGAAAGTCATCTGCTGGATAGCTCGTCTGCTGTTCGTGACGCCGCCGTGGAACTCATTGGAAAGTATATGATTGATTCTCCGGATGTCGCCGCCGATTATTATCCCAAGATTGCTGATCGCATTGCCGTAAGCTTCTTCATTAGTTCATTTTTACCGTGCTGACGATCTGGTTAGGATACGGGACTCAGTGTTCGAAAACGTGTCATCAAGCTCTTGAAATCCTTCTATAGCGTCGCGGGCAGTGTCGAGCGCCAAGCAGACATTTCCACTAAACTTGTCCTCCGCATGATGGACGAGGACGATACCGTTAAGGAACTTGCGATCAAGACCATTGAGGAGCTCTGGTTCCCGCCTCCCTCTGCTCTAAAAACCTCAAAACCCAACTCTTCCGCCGGTACGGGATCAGCTGAAGACTCCAGTGATTCTTTACAGAGGAAAGTAGCGGTTATCATGTCTGTCTCCGCAAGTTTCCGTGACCGACAATCGCCCTTGGAAGATCTTCTTCACCAGATCATGTCTTCGAGGGAGGAAGGAAGCATAGAGGCCAAGGCTATGCATGCGAGATACGAGGAGATTTGCGGTGTCCTTATTGACGGCCTTGTGGATGCGTCGGACTTGCCCGATTTCGTGAGTGGACATCTCTTCCCTTTTGACTTGATCGTTAATCATAAACAATCTAGACTGTGGTCAACTGTATCCGCACTATTCATCTAATTGGATCTGCGTACCCCTCAGTCATTAGCGCACAGAGTGCCATGACTTTGCTGCCTTACCTCAAAAGTCCAACCACCGTATGTCGATTCCCTATGTTTGAAGTACCTTCGCTGACTGTTGCACACTTTCCAAACAGCCTGAAGATCAGACAACAACTGATTACCTGCTTAGAACTTTCCGTTCCGCTATTCCATATTTGCCCAAGACTGCTGCAAAGTTCGGTCAAGACCTCCAAACTAAACTCCAGCCTATGATAACCAAACCGTCTTCCGGAGGAATTGCTGTGAGTTGACTGTTCAGTGTTTAGCGAACAAGATTCTGACTTGTTATATAGACTATGCAAGAAGTTGTAGCGTGCCTGTGTACTGATGTTCAGTATCTTACACACGATTTCAGCAGGCTAGTGGCCCTACTCAAGTCTTGTAACAGTGGGTACCTAGAATCAATGTCCTGGCAGTTACTGACCCTCGCCAAATTCTAGTGCGTCTTAAGCAAGCCATAGAGAAACCGGGAGATACGGCTCTCACACCTGTTGAAATGAAGGGCCTCGTCACCCTCATTGTCATCGTTTCATTGCTGGCGGAGCACTGCAACTTCGATAAGCTCCGTGTTGAAGAGCCATCTACAGAAGCCGACCTCAATTCCGTCTCTACTACTTCCATTACTGAACATGTCTACACTAGTCTCCTTAAGCTTCACAAACGATACAGTGATGCCTCGTTCCGCGCTCGCGTTTTGCCATGTCTGGGATTCCTTTTCCGTGCTCAGCCTACGCTTATGACACTGGAACAGTCAGCCACGATCATGGACGAGATCTTTGCGTCTAATGATCAGGACGGGAAAGCCAGATTACTGAAGATTATTCAAAACTTTTTGACCTCGGAAGCGATCAAGCACTCGCAAAAAGAAAAAGGTTTATATCTTCACTTTGCTTCTACAATAACTTCTGATCCTTGTATCAGAGAGTGCAAAGGGCCGTGGAGCGAAACCGGCGCAAGTCAACATGGAAGAGCTCGTAGGGAATACGGACGGATTTGCCGATTCTGGGTAAGCATGCTTAGATTCATTGGGTGGCACGGTGCTAATTGACTTTGTAGTGTCAGCTCCGCCGTCGTCCAACGTTACTTGGATCATATCCTCAACGCTGCGTTTTCAACACACAGTCACATCCAAGCCTCCGCGATTGATATCTTGACGTTTACTGTTAAGCAGGGACTGGCTCACCCGCTTCAAGTTCGTTCGCTTGCTATGTATTTGGTTCTTCTCACTAATGGAGTGTGCAGTCTTTCCCTGTCATAATTGCACTAGAGACAAGCCCCAGTACATCATTGAGCAACCGTGCAAGTGCTCTTCATGCTTTACTGCACAACAAGCATACCTCGCTGTTGAACAGTCGGTTTACGCTTAGTGCTCTGAAATCTTTTGAATATCAACGGAAGATCTCTCCTGGTGGAGTCCACGGTACGCATTTGAGCAAGCTCTGATGGTTATGTTTTCGCTGACAGGTTGGTAGGATATCGAATGCAACCGATTCCTGTTGCAGTCCTCCATCGCTGGTATTCGCTAGTCCGCGAAAAGCGAGTTCAACGGCAAGAGTTCTTGAAGGCGATGCTCAAGGTTTTCCAAGACCGATCGGATTACAAGTCATCCCAGGACGATGTCGAGTTTACGCGGTACATGGCTGAAAACTTTTCAGCGTTCGATTACAAGACGCAGGAAGAGGTCATCACGGTCATCAAGTTCCTCACGACGGTGTTGTCTACTACGGGCTTGCATCTCCTTGAGGTGTTGTCGCCGTCGCATTTGCTTTCGAATCTGCATTCATCGTCGGGATCTCAGACTGTACGTGTTTTTTTACTGAATGTGAACAAGTGTGCTTACCTTGTATTCTATCACAGGAAACAACCAAGGTGATTCAATGAATGTCGAGAGAAACCTCGACGATGAGCTGCCATTCATACGGACGTCCGTGGTTGTTGGGATGGTCATGCTGCTCAAGGCGCATCTGAAGACGCTCTACGGACTATCTGAAGAGTACGTCGCTTTATTTCCATTGTTGACATTGTTGACATTGGCTAACCGGCATTTTTCGTGTTATAGTAAATGCAGCAAATTCAGTCTTACCAAGAAGAGCGCGGTTGGAGACAAGGCGGCGGTGAGGAAGAACGATAAACCTATCAGTTGGAGTAGGCTGCCGTTTGCAGTGAAACCAGTCTTGACGTCGGCGGACGCAAAGGAGCAGAAGGAACGGGTGAGTTGCTTGTTTGCTTTTCGAATACAAAGATTGATGAATATTTTGTCAAAGTTCCTTGCAATCTGGAACGAAGACGGCGTTACGGGCGAACCTGAAGAAGAAGAAGAATTTGCTTGATCCCACCTTGTCTATTGGCCTTTTCGTGTTTCATTTTATTTCTATGCTTCATCCATCGACCTTCTCGAAAACTCGATCAACATCCTCTCCGCTTTCGCGTTCTTGGACACTCTTCACGTTTATGCATAGCTGCCAGTATTCTGTATTCATCTCATTCATGTCTGCTCAATCGTCTCTTATCATTATTCCTTACCTTGTCGTTTTATTACATTTCACTGTTGTTGTTACATTGCGGTGTTTCTAGTTCCTGTCTTATAGCAGCCATTCTCCTTTGTACAACTGATGTTAGAAGAGTACATACATCGATAATAGAAAAGAGTACATATGCGCTACGAAGTACGATCGGAGAGTGAGAGCATCAGTTTGGAACAACAATTTGGGTATGTGCATGATGTGGTGGAGGGATGGAAAAGAACTGAGACGTCTTACTACGGTGCGACTTACACTTGGCAATAGAACTGCGTGCCCATCCTCTATGAAAAACCAAGTCTCCGCCTTTGAAAGCGGCCGAACTATGTGTTTCGGAATGTACGGTTGCGAATCGATGATGGTGGTGAGAGACAAAGATGACGTCTTGGCTGTGTAGTTGCAACTTGATCTCATACAATCACAATGGACGCTTCCGAGTCAGGTTTGCAGGCCACGTCGGGCACCTCACTTCAGAACAATCCGCCGCTCTGCTGCAGTTTAAATCCAAATTAATAGAGTCCAAGTTATACACACCTCCTTCCGATGATAACACTCAGCCTGCTTCTCATGATGATGTTACGCTTCTGTACGGGCTCTCTGTTTCTGTGATCTGTGATTCAAGCTTGACCTTGCTTTGTTCTCCTACTCAGCCGCTTTCTCCGAGCTAGAAAATTTGATCCACTCAAGGCATATAAACAGTTTGCAGATACCGAGACTTGGCGCACGAAACACGACGTCGATAGATTATTTAAAGAGTTTGATCCAGTCGAGTTTGAGGATGCGAGGCGGTTTTATCCGAGATGGACAGGAAGAAGGGATAAAGTGAGCACTGATTTGAAGTACGAGGCCAGGCTTCGGAATTTATTTCGCATCTACTTAGGATGGTCGCCCAATATACGTCTATCGGATAGCATCAGTCGGCAAGATACAACAAGAGCTTAATGCCATTCCTGCAGAACGGAGGTATCAACGAATGTAAGGCTCTACTTTATTTTCTTCGCTATATGCTCATTGAATTTCTGTTGCAAGTATCGCACTCTATGAAGCCATGTGTGGATATGTCTTGCCCCTCTGCTCCAAACTGCCTCATCCGACAGAAACACCAATATCTTCAGTAACTACCATTATTGATCTAGAGGATGTTTCCTTTGGTACAATGTGGAGCTTAAGGAATCATTTGCAGGAAGCATCTCATCTTGCAACAGCAAATTACCCAGAAACTCTAAATGTTACTGCAGTGGTGAACTCTCCATCATTCTTTCCAAAAATATGGAGTTGGATATCAGTGGGTTTCGTTCAACTTTCTCCAGTCATGATTTCATGATTTTATAGAACTGGTTTGATGAAGGAACACGAAACAAGATATATGTCCTTGGGAATGATCCTGGTCCAATGCTGTACAAGATTATAGACAAGAAAGACTTGCCAAAAACTTATGGGGGTGAATTGGAGTGGGTATTTGGGGATGTACCTTTGCTAGATGAAGACACAGTGCAGGAGATTGGTGTTATGCCCAAGGGACCTGTGGTCTTTGGATCATAACATACATGCGCAATATTGACAATTTATTACTGAAGCTTGCAGGGAGCCGATGGCATGGCAAGCTTGCCATGTGACTAATATTACTGTATTAGATTTGCTCTGATCGATGCCCGAGCTCAGTTCGACTATGGATTAATCACCTTGTTCGGGCATGTCCTCCGATATGGTATCGCTGTTGACTTATTTGGTATTTTTGTATTCGAGTCGGGCTACAATGTTGAAGATTATTCTCAGTGCCATCTGTAATTCACCGAATCGTCGACCGAGGTAGTAGAAATAACGAATTCTCCCCTCCGACGCATCAACAATCCCATTCCTTTAACCGTCGCAGACTGACCTCCAATATCCAAAATGTTTGGTTTTCCAAAGAGTGTTCCGTCTTTAGAAGTAGATACCTCAACGCCTAACAACGAGTTGAAGAAAGAAACCCCCGCGACACTCTCTTCAGATGACTTCCCTGAAGGTGGTTTGGCTGCATGGGCTACGGTTTTCGGAGCGTGAGTGGAAAAATCTTTTTTACCTCCAACTTTTGCTAAACGAACGATATCAGGTTTCTCGTCCAATTTTGCGGATTTGGGTGAGCATTGATGATGTTTTTCTTGTCGGATCCTGAGCCTAGTATGCAGCTATGCCCAGTCTTTTGGAGTATACCAAGGTCAGTTCTTCGGCGCAGTTTGGGGTATGGTCTAATGGTTATGGAACAGCTTATTATACAACGGTATACATCGCCAATGAATCTGCCTCTACAATCTCGTAAGTTTTGAATGTCTAGGTACCGTTGTGACGTCTAAAAAAGGATGAACTAGGTGGATTGGTGGTGTAAACGTTTCTATGACTATTTTCATCGGTTTAGTCTCGGGACGACTATTCGACAAGGGATATTTGTGGGTTTGTCATTTTTTTCTGGTTGCGCATAAATCCATAGTTCAATACATAGTTACTACTTGGTATGGGGAGGCGCAGTGCTAGATATCGTTTGTCTATGGCTTTTATGCTTAACAAAACCGGACAGCTTCTACCAAGTGCGAATGTTCTAGTTCTTTTGACCTCGTCTCTTCTAACATATATGTTATAGACCTTCCTTGTCCAAGGACTCGGATGTGGAATTGCGCAAGGATTGACATACCTGCCATCTGTTGCTCTCGTATCGCATTACTTTATGCAGCATCGAGCACTTGCTATGACTATCGTGGCCTCTGGATCTTCTATGGGGTCGATCATTCAACCTATCATGCTCAACAACCTTCTGAACACCCACGGGTTTAAGACTGCCGCTGTCGCTAATGCTGCACTCATCACGGGTTTGCTCTTATGGGCTTGCTTGCTGATGCGCACAAGACTTCCTCCCCCTTCCAGTACCTTGCCCTTCAAAACAGCCATTGTTAAATTCTCGAATGATGGCGCGTATATGGTAGGATGTTTCGGGTGAGTCACTTCAATGCTAGCTCGATGTTCAAATGTAAATATTTCCTCTAGATTGCTCCTTTTCTCCGTTGGCTACTTTTACCCACTTTTCTATATTCAACTCGACGCTGAGCTACATGGTCTCTCCAGCAATATTAACTTTTACATTGTACGTGCATCTTGCTTCAAGCCGCCGTCTGTATTTGATGATCGTCCGATAGTTGGTCATTTTGAACGTTTTCAGTTTCCTTGGAAGGCTCAGCGCTGGTTTCATTGCGATCCGAGTTGGTGTTCTGAATCTGATCACGATGGGAATGTTTGGATGCTCAGTTGTGATACTCGGTATGATTGGGGCGCATTCTGAGGGTGGTTTTATTGTAATCGCCATTCTCTATGGGTATTGCGCGGGGACATGTATGTGTTTGTTTTTCTCTTGTTCACGGGTATCATATTAATATCTCAAAAGTCATCGCTCTGGCCAATCCCTTGCTAGCTGGATTCGCTACAGACCAACTGGAACTGGGGTGAGTCGTCGTACCAAACATAGTCAGTCTGCTTGCTGATTAGTGATTAATCCAGCGCCAGGATGGGTATCGGCTTTGCTTTTACTGGTGTCGGAGGTTTAGTCTGTACGTCCATATCGCGTTCCATCTGCTCAAATTCTACTTGCTGATGTTCCAAATAGCTGGATCGATAGAAGGAGCTTTATTAGGTGGCAAGTTTATATGGTGGAAACCTGCCGTTCTCAGTGGGGTGCGTACGCGTTGCACATGTCTTCCTGAACATGCCACTCATTGAAAAACAATTAGATATTCACGCTCGCCGGAGCTTCTTTTTTGGCCTTCACGATCGTTATGATTCTCCAACGTCAAAAACAGAAGGCTGCAACTTCCCAGAAAGCATAATCGTCCATCAACGTCCATACTTAGATTTCATTGACAGTTTTTTTTTTCACCTACCAACTAATACCGTGACTTGTATTCTACAACCCACTACTTTCCCTGCCAAGTAAGTACGCTGTATCTATACTTCTCAATATTTTCTGGGCCCTGAAGCCAGCCAGGTCGATTGATTTCCGATGCTGACCCGAACGGTCTCAAAGGCGTCCAGTGCGATATTAAGTAGACTGCCCTGGATTGAAGCAACTTCTTTCCTCTTCCTTCCCGCCTGTACTGAACCGAGACTCCCTAGGTCAAGTTGCTGCTCTCTGGTTGTGTTCTGGATGAATCGCGATTACAATTTGCACGTCTAGTGGTTCATCGACGTGGCCATGCATCGGCTTTTTCGGGCTCGGTATACTCCGAGTCATTCTATGCTGTTACTCTATACGCCTTCACATGTCGTATCATATATCATCAACCAATCACTGCTATTCAAATGTTTTTTAACGGCCCTTGCATATACATCCTAGAGCGACATAAACTAAGATGTTTCTGTTTTCCCCCGTTATCATGGCTCCCGTTTCCAACCCTCGCATAATTTACGCTGAAGTCGTAACGAACGAGAAGCCCATTCCGGCAGAGCACTTAGTCTACGACGAATCTAAGTCAATCGATATTGACAGTGTCCTTCTTAACGGAGGGTTCCTAACGAAATCTTTAGTGCTCAGGTGAGTAGATTAGCTTGCTTGTAATCCCTTCTGAGTAGCGATCCTGTAGTTACGGGACCGAACCATCAAGAGCTATAAGTGGAACGACAATGGTCGTTGGTGCTTCTGAATCATCTCTGATAAGTTTAAGATATCAGAGTTGTAGGAATGTGTGTGGTAAAAGTTTTTCGCTCGGAGGGTGTCAATGTTGACGACTTGATGTATGGGATGTCGCAATGGGAGAACTAAGTATACTGTCCAGCCATATATTGCAGGTGAGGCGCTGCATCTAAAAAATGCGAATGCGAGTGTACATCCTGACTTGAATGCTAGCCAAATCTTCAAGCAGGAGGACTGGTCGCCGGAAACTTTCGACATGGACAGTTTTGGTGTTGCTGGTTGTACCAGATCTTCAGGGTGATTTGGAAAAGTATTGTAGCGTTCTCGGATCCCCAGGACTTTCCGGATACTGTGGTTTTGAGGCCCTCGCGGATGCCAAAGCGGTTAGAAAATTCCGGAAAAAAAACAAGCGACATGTAGTAGTATCTGATTGAATGTTCCCGCTAGGGAGAAACCTTGTTTGTGTCATCTGGGGCATCCGGAGTGGGAAGGTTAATAGTTAGATTCTCGGATTCGTTACAGGCTCGTTTGCTTAATTTCTTTCTTTACAGCATGGTCATTCAGCTTGCAAAAATCAAAGGGTATGAGTCTCTTATCCTTGTTCCGCAGACCCATTTGGGGAGCTTATCATCCGTTAATTCCAGCTTGAAAGTGATATCTTCAGTTGGGTAGGTCTTCGAAAAATCATTTTTTTCTCCTGTCTAACTTTGCCTGTTGAATTAGCTCCGATGAAAAGGTCTATATTAAAGTTGTACTATTTCAACGTCACAACTTATATTGAGTCTGACTACGGGAGACAAATGCAAAGGTTGAATTTATGAATCAATTGGTTGTGACCTTGCTTTCAATTACAGGACAGTTTTCTACAGCGAATTCCTGTCAAAACATGGTCCAATTGAGTCGTTTGGTTCCATCGTAAACGGTTTCCTATCGACCGAAAATACAGAAAAACATTGGCGGCAATTGATTCGAGGCTGGTTCTGCAGGCTACAGCTCTGGATGCTCGTGTTATTGTCTGTGGAATGATATCAGGTTTGCTGTCCATCTTTTTCCAATGTTATGCTTACTAACTTTTATCTAGAATACAGCAGCCCTTATAACGCAAGGTTTGGCATCAACTTGGCTTGCTATCTGTATCTTTGAAAAAAAGGCTTCGCGGACTTGATCTGATTCCCTTTCATCCAGAATACTGACCTCATCTACAAACGGCGTCTCACTGTTTCTGGCAGAACTGAGGCCAAAGTTTCTTCCTCAATTCTTGAAGGATGTGCCGATGTGGGTTGCACAGGGAAAATTAACCAGTACCGAGGTGGTTTACCAAGGTATTAAGGCTTGAGATATTTGTCAGGTTTTCCGAATCTAACCGCTATATAAGGCATCGAGAGCTCAGCACAAGCATTTTATGATATGTTGACTGGAGGCGACGATGTAGCCAGTGGTAAGCGGGTGATCCTAGTCCCTTAGGTTTTGATGCACTGGTATGGTGCCGGCCCACTAGTCACCACATATTTCAAACAGTGGCTGTGCTGTGGCTGTGTAGCGGCCAATTTGGTCGGCGGAAATTTTTTAGTGCAATACGCTGTAGTGTACATACAGTATTTTGATATATTTTGCTCTATACATGCCACCTAAAAACCATCAAAAACTGCTGCTACCCACCCCAGGGCTGCACACCATCCTTCTACCACACAAATCAATAAAAATTGCTTGCAAAGTCTTGAGATAGAGATACATACTTCATGAAGTCCAACCACAAACCCTTGAGTTAGAGCTACTGCCAGATTAAGAACCAGAAATTCTTCCCAAGGCATTGACAAGACAGTTTGATACTTAATTCCATTTTGGGCCTGATCACATGATGTAATATTACCATATATAGTAATGCGGCCAAATTCACCTGACCCGAAATGTATATCTTGCCCAATTTTGACTCAATCCAATATCCCTCTAGACAATTGAAAGGTATCATCAAACTGAGTGTTTTTACAAGAGGAATAAAAAATTAGCTCGTGGGAAATGAATTCTATAGCGCTTGTTTCAAAGTTGTGGTGACTAGTGGGCCGGCACCATAGATGGATATGTATGTAATTGAATAATTTGATCTCGAGACCCTGCTGATTGCAGCAACGCAGCTTTGTTTTTGATTGGTCCAGATGGTATTGCCTTTTGCACTAGGTTCTACAGGTCCGAAAATTTGGGACTTGTTTATTTGGGCTCGAGTAGGAAATGAATCCAAAGCTGCATTCATTTCAGCCTGGGCTCGGCCTGGGTCTTTCGTTTCCATAGTTTTGGATTCATTTTCATTTCACGACCCAAACAACAACCTACTTAGTTTAACTGACCCGTTAGGGATTGGAAAATTAAACGAATAGTTATATACGGACATCTCCGGTGGGTCTTGCTCAGTTTGGGAAAGAGGATGAAACATTCGAGCTAAGTATTGGGATCTTGACACCGGGCACGAAGAAGTTAAGGGACGGAACATGTCTGTCAATGAACTTACATTCGCCGCTTGCTCCCCTCTGCTTCCGCGGCCTCAGCCGTTCCCTGCACCATTTAGTGGCGTTGACCCTGACTCTGGAGGCAATGAAAAAAGGGCTCGGAGAATGTGGATTCCCTCCTTCATTTTTGCGTCTCAAGCGTAACTAATGCAGCAAATGTCGTTGCAGAAGATCATTCTTATAGCTACCTGGCTTGAGGTGTGTATATGTTTTTGTCTTGTAGTTTGAGTACATTGTCTAACTCTCTAGCCAGGCAGTTCTCTATGGTTTGTAGTGTTGAAGGTCGCCTTGATTGGCCTATTAAAATGTTTTTTTATTATGGAACAGGGATGTTTGTTATCACCTTCGCACTTACCATGTATCTGTCGTATGGAAATTCTAGTATGATCAGGCGCCCCGACAGGCAGAGCGGCGTGAGCATTTTTTCTTTGAAGAAGTGTAGTGCTAATGGATCTACATTCAAAGGTGCTGGCGATCATATCAGTGGCCATGTTCATCCTGGGGACATTCCATATTTTGTTGAATTGCTTGCGGATGATCCAAGGCTACACTGAAGACCCAGCAGGGCCTTTGGCCTTCTACGACACGATAAATCTCTGGTCTTCTGTTACCAAGAACGTTGTGTACGCGACACAGGAAGTACTTGGAAGCGTTGCCGCTGTGAGAAGAGTTTCCCCCTTTCCCTGCTGCTGCTTTATTCCTGATGCGCTTCCTCTAGACATATCGATGCTACGTCTTGTGGGATCGCGATTGGAGATTTCTGTTACTGCCAACGGTATTGATCCTGGGTAGTTTGGGTACGTCAGTACTCTAAAACATTCAAAGTAGAGCTGACCTTTTATAATACCAAAGTTTCTGGGTACGGCGCTTGTGCTCTCCTTGCCAAGCCAGGTATTGGCAGCTCAATCTTCAATGCGAAACTGGCCAGCTGGGTGAGGATATTTTACGCATTAGCGGTGATTCAGAACGTTATTACGACTTCATTAATGGCTTACCGGATCTGGACATCGTACAAGAGAACAAGTGCCTGCAAACATAATAGTAGGGGACTGCTGAGGGTTATCCGTATTCTGATAGAGTCGGCTGCCCTCCAGCTGATCCCAGAGCTTGCTCTGCTGGTGTTCTACTCGGCTAATATGAATGCACATTATATCGCGCTGGAAGCTATCACTCCGCTCGTGGTACGTAGACGCCAGGTTGTGTGTGTTAACGCGTCTCTAATATGGAAACTTTTACTAGGGAATTACTTTCAACGCGATTACAATCCGTCTTCGCCTCAAGGACTTTAGCCCGGAAACAATCACAACACCTGAGAGTCACCCAGTACAGACTATTGGTAGTATGCCATTGCGAAGGGGCCCAGTCTATGTCACGCAGGATACCCAGAATAACCGGGCATCATCTGTTAGTTATACCAAGGATAATATGTACGATGATGTGGAGGCTGGATTGTCACGTACCTCAATGTCAAGCCCTAGAGGCTCATGAAGCTTTGCCGTTCATAACTCCACTTGTGTGCAGTCGTAGAGACTTGAAGAATGGGCGAAGAAACAAACGTCTGCAATGTTCTTCGTCAATTTCAAATCTAATAGCTCTATATAGCAACTCTAACATACAGATTATGCCGTTCTAGTTCGATAGCTTATTAGTCCTCCAGCAACCCACTCGTACACGCCTAGAAATACCGCACCGCCTGCAGATATCCACATTGTTCTTGGAACAACACCAGCGAAAAGGGCTTTCATGCCTTCTTGTGCGTAAATAGTATGGAAACGCATAAATGCGCTCGGAGAATGCTGCGTTGTTTCCTGTAAGATTGAAAGTGGGTCTAGTCTCAAAGTTTGATAAGCTCCTGACGCACCCGCATGTCAAGCATAATTCTTGTTTTCAGAACATCCAGTGGTGTAGTTATTGCAGCAGCGAATCCACCAGCAATACTTCCGCAGATGGCAGCTTCATGTGCATAGAGCGGTTTTCGACCTAGGAATCCGGAAGCGCGCAGTTTTAAAAGTTCGTACAAAGGGAATTGGATTGAAGTGAAAGGTATCTGCGATATTGATTTGTTCAAGTCAGGGTACGTGGTTTAAGGAAATGCGCACCTCTCGCATCACTGTTATACCGAATCCTCGGTAGAAACCTCGGATTCCATTACTAGTCCAAAGAATTTGGGCGGCTGCTAATGAAGAATGTCCTGCACCATATGTATACGTTTGCATTCGCGTTTTAATGACTTCCGTTGGAACACGGATCAGACATGCTGCCTATAATAATGAAAAGAAAAAAAAAGGAAAGCGATCTCACAGGGCACGTACAATTTCGCCCATAGATGCGGACACGACATGGTTGACCGGAGCGAGACGGTCAGGAAAAGGGAGAGTTTTCTTCATAGTATCATACGTAGAGAAGAATGCAGCAGCTCCGGGCGCGCTCCCTACAACGACACTGCCAATGCCTTTATAAATTCCTTTGAAACCTCCAGCACGAGCAAAGCCTTGTGATGATTGAAGGCGGGTTTTGAGAGTGTCGATTGGAAAGAAGAGAAGGTCTACAGCAGTACCCGCAGCGCCACCTGCAATTAAAGACTCTACAAATGTTGGTGACATGAAGACAAGAAGGAATGACTCACGTGCAGTGAGCAATTGACGCGTCTAATTCGTTGGTCCGAAACCACCATGTTGTCTCAGTCTTCGTCCTCGTCGTCTCCTTCTCCCCCGCCATTCTTTGATCCTAGCATTCCTCCTAGCAGTACTGCTGCTTCGAGTCCACCGCCTCCTGATTATAAGATGAGCAATGAGGAAAATGTAAGACACCCTTTTTTTCCCCCCAAGCTCTAAAGCTAATATCGTATAGGGAGTCGATTCTGTATCTTTAGACGAAGAGGTACTGCACCCCTTTATATCAATCTGCTGTGTCCCTTATAGTTTCTAGGACGTCGACGCGCGCTTTGACCGACTAAAATTTGTCCTTGAAAAGTCTGCCATGTACTCGACGCTCCTCAAGGAGCAGATGGACAACTCGAATAGTTCAATGTATCTTCGACCAGAGCCGTCTAAATCGAAATCCAAGTCCAAGAAAAAAATTGTGGCGTCGCGAGGAAAAGGGCGAAAACGCGCAATTGTTGAATCAGACGAGTCGGATGAAGAAGTCTCAAACAAGCGACCAAAAGTTGAAGCGACAGAAGACGCTGTAAAGGCGACGCCAATACTGGCACAACCGTCGCTGATTACAGGGGCGACCTTGAAACCGTATCAGCTGGAAGGTCTGCATTGGATGGCTTCCCTGCACGCCAATGGTATTTCAGGAATTTTGGGTATGTCTCACTTTATTTCGTGTCTCATCATTCCTCACTTTAATTCTCAGCTGATGAAATGGGCCTCGGCAAGGTGAATAGTCCCGACTTTTGAGCTGACCGTACTGTCGCTAACAATTAGCAGACTCTTCAAGCCATTGCTTTTAGCGCTCATCTTCGAGAAGTTCGATTTGTCCAGCCATTTCTTGTCGTTTGTCCTCTCAGTGTCTTGCACAATTGGGCAGAAGAATACCGCAAGTTTGCGCCGGATGTGAGCTTCATCACTCTTCTTCCTACTGGAAACGTTCTCAAAATCTTATAGATTCCGGTTTGCATTTACCATGGATCACCCTCCGAGAGAGCTGCTCTGCGTAGAGATGTTTTATGCACGGATCTAATTCCGAAAGGGAAGAATGCCTCAACGACCGAAGAATCCGAAAAGCCGCCGAGAGCTAACCCAGGAAGGGGACGAGGCAGAGGAAGGGGAAGGGGAGGAGGAAGAGGGCGCCCTCGCGCGAAGAAGGTCGACAAGGAGAATGACGAGGACAATTTGACCGAAGAACAATATCAGCGTGCTCTCAAATTCCCCATAACCATCACTACGTACGAAATGGTTATTAAAGATCGAGGGCACCTTTCGCCGGAGAAGGGTTATCGATGGGGATACATCGTAGTAGATGAAGGGCATAGACTGAAGAATCTCGACTGCACACTGACGCGGGAACTCAAAAAGTACTCGAGTACTTCAAGGATGATCTTGACCGGTACTCCTTTGCATGTGAGCTTGACCCTCACTGCGTCCCCACTTGACTGACATTTTTCCTAGAATAATTTAGCAGAATTATGGTCGCTTCTCAACTTTGTCCTGCCGGACATTTTTAACGATGTAGACTCTTTCCAATCATGGTGAGTTTCAATATCTCGTTCTTTCTTTATGGCCCGCTCTCAACGGTGTCGTCAGGTTCAACCTTCCGACGATGCAAAACACGCTTGGATCCGACCGTACCGCTCAAATTATCAATTCCCTACACGCTATTCTTAAACCCTTCCTCCTCCGTCGTCTCAAGTCCGACGTTGAAGCGAATCTACCTCCGAAGAAGGAATATGTTCTATATGCGCCGCTTAGCGTTACTCAGCGTGAGGCATACGATAAAGTGCTGGACGGGAGTCTTCGCGCGTATCTGATGCAAACTAAAGCGGTCGAGGCAACCAAAGTGGCCGCTGAACCTGAGGATCTAGGCCCCAGGAAGCTCCGGAATCATCAGAAGGGCCGACCGAGTTACATCGTTGACGAGGATGACGATGAATACTTTGAGAAACTGGAGAAAGGAGAGATTGAACGTCGAAAGGCGGAGAAGGCGTTAGACCTTACAAAGTTGAGCGAAGCTCATCGTCAGGAAGTCACACGTATGTTCGGATCCTTCCTCTAAGAGATTTTCAACTGACTTGGTCTTGCAGGAAAGAAGGTCAACAATATGAAATTGCAGAACACTGTGATGCAGCTCCGAAAGGTCTGCTCGCATCCCTTCTTGTTCGACTGGCCTGTGGATCCCACAAATTTGCAACCGATACTCAACGAGGAGTTGGTATCCGCGAGTGGCAAGATGATGGTTCTGGATCGTCTGCTTACCGAGTTGTTCAGGCGCAAGCACAAGGTGCTCTTGTTCAGCCAGTTCACCACCATGCTTGACATTATCGAGGTGAGATTTCCGAGTATAATTCTTATACCTTGTTGACTCATTCTACAATCCACAGGATTGGGCGCGGGAGCTCAAGGGATGGATCATCCGTCGTATCGATGGATCAAGCTCTCCGATGGAGCGACGAGAACAGATGGCTGCATTTCAGAATGGAGGAGATGCTCCCAACGCGCCGCATCTATTCCTTCTCAGCACTAGAGCTGGTGGACTCGGTATCAACCTCGTTGCAGCTGATACGGTCATTTTTTATGATCAAGACTGGGTATGTCGTCTTGGCTTGTTCATGTTCTGGTTACTGAGAGAGCATCCTTAGAACCCACAAATGGACGCGCAGGCGCAGGACCGTGCACATCGTATTGGTCAAACAAAACCTGTTCTTATATTCAGATTGGTCAGTGCGCACACCATCGAGACGAAAATAATGCAACGGGCGACGGAGAAACGGCAGCTCGAGGCGCTTGTCATTGCCAAAGGTTGGTTTCCTTTTTTACCTGTCATCTTCCTAGTGTCGATGTTGATATTCTTTCCTAGGCAAATTCCGAATGCCAACTGCAGCTGCCAAGCAGAGCGGGAAGAGTGAGACTATGGCGGAGATGGCTGCTTCTCTCTTGCGACTTGAGGGAGAGAAAATCGATGTGGTGCCCAATACGAACGAGGGCAAGGCCAATGTCTTGACCGATGCAGACCTAAATTCGTTACTAGATCGTTCGCCGGAGGTCTTCACTGACAGAGGCAAAGGATGGACATCGTCCGGAGTGGATGCTGCAGAACTCGAGAGCGGCAAGAAGGCTGCATTTGCGGTTTATGAAGCTCCGGCTGATGAGGGGAACGATGCATTGGCGATGATGCTGGGCGAAGATACTGAGTAGGTGACGACAGTATATTTTCTTGGGGATTTTTTGTTTTGTGAATTATTTGTAGATTATCTTGATATTGTTGTTCTCCGTGTAGATAATATGGGATTTGGATCATATAGTGGGAGGTGAATCGAGAGCCGATACATACATGTGCGCCGGGAAGTTTTCGTCCGCACCGACTAAAAGGACTATATTGGCAAGCTGCATACTGTAGTACTTATCCAAGTCTATCGAGAGCTACCAAGCGAACTTTGTTTCATTCTTGGACCGAGATATTTACTACCTAAGTTCTTCTGCTCTCACCTAGTAAGTTATAGAAACCCCCAGCTGGCTGCAACTCTTTATCTCTGTCACCGAAATCATCTCCTCAAATTCCTGAGGGCTGCTCCCTCGTCCTCAGCCATATTATCAGTCTATCCATGTAGCTGTGCTGGAATTCAAGAATATAGGTGCATCCGCCTCTTCTCCGTCCTTCGCAGGTGTTTCCGAGAGAATAGCTGCATGTTTCAAAGCAGTCATTCGCTTCCCCTTTACATGATGATTGGATTGCGCCCACTCTGTGGACAAACTCCGGACTTCATCAGTGGGAGGAAAAACAATCGGAGGCATTGGATTTCCGCCACCGAATGCTATCTCGGGTGAAATTCGACCCAACGATCTCAGCCATTGACCGACGGCTGCGAGTGATACACGGACTTCCCATGAGCCTCCTTCCTATGAGACTGTCAGCATGATCTCAGTGTTGTAGATGCTCGCGGTACTGACGGTAATGGTTTTGCATAGAGCAACGTTGACTCCGCAAGCTAAAAGATAACCTGCAGCATGATCTAGAGCTTGAACTGGGAATGGTTTTGGCTGTGGCAGACTCGGAGAAGTGCCCTGATATTCATTATAGGCCTGCGCTTCAGCTGCGTTAAACCCTGTAGCAGTTTGCACCAAAGAATCAAACTAAAAAATGCCTCCTAAGTTAATGCGTGCTAGTGCAAGGAACGTAAAACTTACACCTCTCCTGTTTCCCCATGGACCTTCCCAGCCCCAGGCACAAAGATTGGCGCAGACGATACCGTGTTCGCGACGACCTCCGTTCATTTCAAGAAGTTTTTGAACACCAAAACCTTTACTATCCAGGGCGCCGGGTCGATAAGCTTGGAGAAACACATCCGCATCACCAACCAGTCTTTGTAGATTTTCCCGATCTTCTGAGCAAGTAAGATCGAGCTGTGTGGTTCGTTTCCCGCGGGATGTGTCAACGTCAATGTTAGGGAGAGCTGGGAGGTTTGGAGACGTTACGAGCAGTACGTCTGCTCCATGAGCTACCAGTAATCCATGGTTACCACTTTATTGGAGAGAGAGAGATCTTACCAGCCAATGTTCGACCAGCAACAGGTCCAGCCAAGACTCTGCTAAGATCCAATACCTTGACATTCTCAAGAGGGTACTTGATATTATGCTGCGAGGAGTTATCTAAAGTCCTCTTGGGTGCTTCACCAATCTTCGTAACGGTAACAGGGGGAGTATTCTTCAACGCCAGCGCCTGCGGATGCTGATCCCATCCAGCAAAGGTTCTGAGTGCGAAAGCGCACATTCCAGACTCTGCGGCTTTGTCTTCAAAATCTTCGGCATTCCATTGCATAAATGCCTCCTGAACTTGAGCTCTTGTTGTCTGCGGAGAGTCGGGCAAGTTTAGGAGATTCAGAATACCATGACGATGGCTGGAAGAAGGCGCGATAAGTCGCGATGTCAGTTGTACTGATCGAGAAAGACAACCTACTGAGGGAAATTGGTATGCACTCTGATAAAATTACTGTCTTTGGTTTTGTATAAACCCGCGATTGAGTCCCAGATAGATCCAGGGACTTGTTGGTCAAGCGTATAATAGGCTTCGCTACCTAAAAAGCATGTAAGGCGGAGAGGGGTTCCCGACGCTAAGGTAACACCGACGGAATTCCAGGACGGCGTGTCGAGCATCCACTTTGACAGTCTGTTTGACACCTGTCCGCAACTCATGAAAATGGGCCGCAGACAGGCCCGCAAGTCCAATTGTAGTCTAATGTGAAGAATGAAAGATAGAGGCAACAAGAAAAGACGCAATAGGGTATAACGTACTTGAGCAGCGCTCCCGATCTTGAAGGAGGAGTTTATGGCGCTATCAGGGTCCTTGCTCAGGTTTAAGTTCTCTAAGCATTCTTCAGGGAGGCCGGTCGAAAGCCAAAGATTTCTTGCAGGTACTTGTTCGTTTAGAAGTAAGGGCATTATATAAAGCGCTTTTGAAAAGTGACTCCGTTCACGGTCCGCTAATCCTACTAATACCCTCAAGTCTCTCCGAATGAGAATGATTTAGGCCGTCGCGTCGAAGTGTATATATTGGAGGATACAAGTCGACAAAGGTATATCAATAAGTACTCAACTATATAGACAGATTCGACAAAGGTTACACAGTGAGGCTTGAGGTGTGGCTAGCCTGACCTGCATAAAGCAACAACCGCAGGCGTCTCCTCTCCCTTCATCTAACATGCCTACCAAGAGCACACACACAATCCGGTCGGCACAAACAAAGAAACATGTCCCACCTACCCAAAAGAAGAAGAAATGCAAGCAACGGGTAGGTCTAGAAAAACCAATAAAAGCAACACTGAACACCTATGTGAATTGAATAATAATAAAATAGAGGAGCGAGATTTAATTAAACAAATTGTAACAGGAAAAGAAGAAGGAAAAAGAGTTTTTCTCGTTACGACACAATCTGTGGGGTAATGTTGAACGATTCCGATACAGCGACGTTCAAGTCGTTGTGAAGGGGTAGACATCAGTCTCGTAACAGTCATGACGGCAAAGGATGGCAAGGCAGACGACTAGATCTACCACTGCCAACCCTCTACCAATTCATACTGCTCTCCCGAAGGATGGGCGCCGAAATGGCAGCAGGCATAACATTCCTTCGCTGCGACATCTGACCAGTCCTAGCGTCAAAGTGCGAATCATCCACCCGGTCACCCTGGAATCCCCGCAATGAATCTTCCGCAAAGTAGAAGCTACGTCTACGCTGACCACCAACACTGTCTTGATCAAACTCGCGTCCGTCGGGTCTAACACCAGCAGCGTCAGTTGGGTCAGATAAACGCCTGTGGGCGAGTTCCTGGCGACGTTTGATAGAGCGGTAGATCAGGAAAGCAAGCACACAAACGGCGATTCCTCCGAGTGATGCAGTCACACCGATGATAGCGTCTTGCCTGGTCTTAGTGCTAGAGGAGGAAGAACCAGTTGTATCGTCACTAGAAGTTGATCCACCTGAGCCTGAGCTTGGGCCACCAGAGGGAGGGGGAACAGAAAGAACATTCCATCCAGTGTTGACCAGTGCGGCAATTTGCTGAGCCACTGGGTCAGTGACACCGGTGAAGAAGGCCGACTGCTGTGCTTTAAGTTGATCTTGGAGCTCAGACACCGAGCCCGTTGGAAGGTAGACGAGGTACATGGTCTCCAACAAAGACTGATCGGAAGGACCAGTATAATCTGCAGGAATGTTCACCGCCATCTCGTACGTCTTGACTTGGTCACCTAATAGAGAGTTAGATTTGAAGTTAGCAACTGGTAAGTAATAGACGTACTGTTGAGGCTCAAAGCGGTTGCCAGAATGACAGGAATCCACGCAAACAATTGACTAGTAGTCTCCGAGTTGCCAACCACGAAAGGCCAATTGAGCTGGAGGTCGAACAGCAAACTGACCAATGTGTAACCGGACAGATTTGCGCCGGCTGGGATTTGTTCTGCAGATCCTGGCAGAATGAGGGAAGGCAGGTCCGAGGGCAAGGTTGCAGTAGCCAAAGCGACTGTAGCAGACACAGTAGTGGAAGCGAATGTTGTCGTTGCCTGATCCGGGTTGGTGAGAGTCTGGGACAACGAAGCAGTCGTTGGTACAGAGGCAATTGCCAGCGTGGTCTCAGTGAGCACGAATGACAATTCCGATGCGACTGAGACCGTAGTCACTGCCGTAGTGACGCTAGTGCTAAGCACAGTAACTGTGGAACCACTAATAACACTGACACTGGAGGCTGTAGCTGTTCCTGAGGGGAAAGAAATAATTACAGAGCTAGTAGTAGCAGTAACGGTGGAATTGCCGCCCGTAACCGTGGCCGTCGTTGTGGGAGAACTAACGGTGATTGTTCCGCCTGATGTTGTCGTGGAATTGTCGCCTACGTTCGTCGTTGTTATAACCGATGTGGTGGGTGGTGTGCCACTGGTCGAAGAAGTGATAGTCGTTAGCGAGCCCGAATCAGTAGATCCAGTGCTAGTCGTCGAGGAACTCGAACCAGTGGGTCCAATGCTAGTCGTCGGGGAGCTCGAACCAGTGGACCCAATGCTAGTCGTCGGGGAACTAGAACCAGTAGATTCAGTAGTAGTCGTTGGCGAACTCGAATCAGTGGATCCAGTGCTAGTCGTCGGGGAACTCGAACCAGTAGATTCAGTAGTAGTCGTCGGGGAGCTCGAATCAGTGGATCCAGTGCTAGTCGTCGGGGAACTCGAACCAGTGGATCCGATAGTAGTCGTCGGCGAGCTCGAATCAGTGGATCCAGTAATAGTCGTTGGCGAGCTCGAATCGGTGGATCCAGTAATAGTCGTTGGGGAGCTCGAATCAGTGGATCCAGTAGTTGTCGGTGAGCTCGAATCGGTATTGGTCGCAGTAGACGATGACGAGATTGAAATCGGAAGCGAAATCGTGATCGAACTCGAATCACTGGTCGCAGTAGTCGTCGTCGGTGAACTCGAGTCACTGGTGGCAGTAGGCGAAGACGAGATCGAAAATGGTAGCGAAAGCGAAAGCGAATCACTGGTTGTTGTTGGCGAACTCGAGTCACTGGTGGCAGTAGGCGAAGACGAGATCGAAAATGGTAGCGAAAGCGACAACGAATCACTGGTTGTTGTTGGCGAACTCGAGTCACTGGTGGCAGTAGGCGAAGACGAGATCGAAAACGGTAGCGAAAGCGACAAAGAATCACTGGTTGTCGTTGGCGAACTGGAGTCACTGGTCGCAGTAGCAGTCGTTGGTGAGCTCGAGTCACTGGTCGCAGTAAGCGATGACGAGGTCGGGAAAGGCAGCGAAATCGATGGCAACGAGATTGGCAGTGAAATCGAGAGCCCAGTGGAAGAACTACTGTCAGTGTCGGTTGTGCTCGTTGGCGACAAAACCGTGGTGGAATCACTGGCCGAAGTCGGCGAAGACGTGTCAGTTGTGCTCGTTGGCGACAAAACTGTAGTTGAATCACTGGTCGCAGTAAGCGATGACGAGGTCGGGAAAGGCAGCGAAATCGATGGCAACGAAATTGGCAGTGAAATCGAGAGTCCAGTGGAAGAACTACTGTCAGTGTCGGTTGTGCTCGTTGGCGACAAAATCGTGGTGGGATCACTGGCCGAAGTCGGCGAAGACGTGTCAGTTGTGCTCGTTGGCGACAAAACTGTAGTTGAATCACTAGTGGCAGTAAGCGATGACGAGGTCGGCAAAGGCAGCGAAATCGATGGCAACGAAATTGGCAGTGAAATCGAGAGCCCAGTGGAAGAACTACTATCAGTGTCGGTTGTGCTCGTTGGCGACAAAACTGTATTTGAATCACTGGCGGAAGTCGGCACAAAAGTGTCAGTTGCGCTCGTTGGCGACAAAGCCGTGGTTGAATCAGTGGCGGAAGTCGGCGAAGAAGTGTCAGTCGTGCTCGTGGGGGAAAGATCAGTCGTAGCACTGTTCGAAGTTGCCGACGTATCCGTAGGAGTGGAAGATGGGATCGTAATGAGCGGGATAGAAATGGACGGGACGGAAATGGTCGGAAGAGTGATGGACGGGAGAGAAAGGCTGAAGCCAGTAGACGTTGGACTAGACGTGTCCGAGGGAGTCGTTGACGTTGCCGGCAAAACAGACGTAGTACCACTATTCGAAGCCGTGTTTGGATGTAGGACTCGAAACCGACGTAGTGCCAGTGCCAGTAGGAGTACTGCCTGTGCCCGTGTTGGATACAGAACCGCTGTCAGAGGAAACGGTACCCGTACTGGACGCAGAAGTACCTGTGGCTTGCGAAGTACCCGTCTGCGAAGCAGAGCCTGTGTTTCCCGTCTGAGCAGTATCCGTGTTTGTATCTGTAGGACCCGTCTGGGAAGCAGCGCCTGTGGTACCCGTAGTATCCGTGTGGGTATCTGTGGTTCCCTGCGTAGCAGTATCTGTAGATCCCGTCTGCGTATTCTGGGTAGCAGTACCTGTCTGCGACGAAGCAGTATTCGAAGCTGCTGTCTGCGTCTGGGTATCCGAGTTCGAAGGTACCACATCACCAACTGCGGCCGTGACAGTATCGCCTACAGCGGATACAGTGTCTCCTACGCCGGATACGATGTCTCCTATGTCACCTACAACGTTGGCGATATTTCTGGAAAAAACATCTAGACAACGGAGAAAAAGCGTCAATAATAAATTGGGATCATCAGGTTGCCAGGCAGACTTACCCAGGACGTTCCGCTTGGCACGAGACATTGAACGACGAGCAACGGAGTGCTGAGCAGAAGAATGGACAGCATCAACTGTAGAAACCAGCAGAGAAAGCAGGAGAGCAAGGGAATAAATAATAGTTGGTAATTGCTTCATGGTTTTGTGTAGACGATTTTAAAAGGTTGCAATGCAAGTTGAGCGCGGAAGCAGCGCTAGCGGACTGCTAGAATAACGAATGTGGATGCCAATACAGCAAAGAGGGAAATGGGGGGAATGCGTAAGGTCCGTCGGGCGACTAGAAAGGCAGAGCCAGAAGGATAAACAGAAGAACAGGGAAAGAGTGATGGGAATATGTAACAGCCTGGAGGCCATCTTTTTTCCCACTATATCAAATATATGCCCTTAGCGCGCTCATCTGCCAACATGTAACCACCACCTGTCTCAGGCGGCGGGTTCCTCGAGCTCGTCGGCTCCTCAAGTTGAAGCTGAAGCTGAATCTCAAAAAAAAGTACTGGTGTGCTGGCACTGCGAAAGATGGGATCGATAAGGTAGTACGTCTCAGGGACAGGCTATGCTCAAGCTCTGACTTTCGGTAAAAGTATATGCATAGCTTTTCATACAGGGACATATACAGAGTGGACATGCAGCATATGTAGAATGATCAACACCAGCCCTTAGATGAATCCAATCTGCAGTAACCGAAAACAGTTATCATCTCAGTCTGTCGTTGAACATGATCAACATTCGTACCTTGTTTGCCACATCCAGAGCATCATGGTCGGCCGTCAGACGCACGTACGCCTTCTTTTTTCCATCCGGTCTAAGTGTATCATCGTAAGCAAGCAGACTCTAGAAAGAAAGCATAATCCACCAACCGAATCAGTGTGTTGACTTTTGCAGCCTGCACATCGTACAACTTTTTCACCGCATCCTTTATTTGCCTCTTGTTGGCTTTGAGGTCGACGATGAACACGAGAGTGTTGTGCTCTTCGATTTTCTTCATGGCAGACTCGGTGTTTAGAGGACTAGACGGCATGGCGTTAGTAAAGTACCGTTAAGCCAACAAAGTACACTTACGATACTATCGTTCTAAACTGATCCATTCTTGGGACATGAGGGATACTCTTGCGCGGGTACTTGGGATCTCTGGCAAGGCGGAGGGTCTTTGGTCGGTGGAAGCTGACCGAGAAGCGAGTCTTTCGGGAAGAGTGACCGTGAGCTCCCTGAAGAGCAGCCTTTTTAGCAGCCTTGGCTTTGGCATCTTTGGTCGTGGCTGTTGCTAAAGGAGAATATTAGATGAGATATGTTGGTAAAATAAAAGAAAAGTCGCAAGACGCACATTTCGAGGCCTTGGCCGCCTTGGGGGTTTTCGTGGTGGCCATTTCTTGAGGCTGAAAAGAAGTTGCGTTAGAATCGTGAAGAATTCCCGCCATCCAAGCCAACGAATCCGAGCGTCATCTGCCTGACAAAAACTCATCCAGCGATTTTCGCCCATCCCCTCGAATTCAACTCATAAAACCCACAGAGACAGACAGAAGAAGTATTTCGGAGCGACAAGGAGCGATTCTGGACAGAAATGAACGGACAAACCTAAGTAGAGAGTCGACGGATGGATGGATGAGTTCACAAAACTGAAAATTAAATCTTCTAAGCGCTCGTGTTTTTGGGCGCTAAACTCAGCTGCGTCGCTCAGAGTTACGACCTGACGACTCTCGTAAACAACTAATTCATTTTTCACATAAAAGCATGTAAAGGCATAGGTCATCATAGCAGTAGAGTTAGCCTAAGTACATGAACAACGTCGCAAGTCCTAATTTTACGCCCAATCCAAAATCTCCAACAACCTAGAAAGTCGTAGGACGATGAGCCACAAAGAGCGACTGGGCCTTGGAAATACGATGAGGGAGAGGGAACCTGAGGTTCGGAACCATCAACTGCTTGATGTAAGGTCGGCGAACGTCCTCTGATTTCTCAATCTCCACGACACGGAGGATCTAAATGAACATCAATAACGTCCTACTATAACAGAATACTGAGAGAACGTACGTGGATGGACCTAAACCTCGCACGGTGCCTAGCAGCCATATCCTGATACATGCTCTTAACCGCATCCGCACGGCTAAGCTCACGGTACTCCTTGTACATGTTGTGCGTACCAGACCGCGAGTCGTATCGGAGCCAGATACCAAAGTTCTTGACTTTGAGTGGCTTTTTTTCGTGGATCTAGAAAAGGAAAACAAGGTCAGCAATCCCATTCCGCCTGCCTCTTGAGGGCTGCAAGGGATAATCTACGGACAACGTTGATACCAATGATTTCGCCATTGGCTTTCTTGACTTTCTTTAATTGCCTGCGAGGAGTGTTATTGGGGTTTTGAGATGATACATATATGTACGTACCTCAAAAAGTACCAGAAGCGCGACTTGGCGACAACCTCATTGGGAGCAAAGATTCTCATTCTGTAGAGCTGTAGAAAAGATTAGTTTCAGCAAATATCACAAAACTAACGCCTGCACACACCTTTGGGGCAGGCTCTGCCTCAGTGGGAAGGTGGCGACCAACGACCTGGAATTCTTGAAGTCCCATTTCTGAAGAAAAAAAAGTCGTCAGTACGGAGTTCATCCAAATCCGAATGTTTCCATTCAGCCTATTTCAGCCGATTTGTTCATTTTAAACTCGCACAGCAGGTACATGGGACCTCTATAACCGTGTCTTTGAGCATTTTGAAACTGTAAACGACTTGCCTGATGAGTTTTTGTGTCTTGAGGAGGTTTTTACGACGTTGGGAACAAAGAAAAATTGGCGCCCAATGTTTCGGCATGTTCACCCGGCAGTTGATGACTAGCGCTCGCGCGCGCTAGATATGAATGAAAATTTATTTGTGGTAGATGGTAAGAGATGATAAGTTGAAGTTTCTACTACATGCAGTAGCTGGACATCTCTACTAATTGTATACCCTGAAAAGTCGATTATTAGATTCCTCTGTCTACTCCGAGACTCGCAGATGCAACTCAAGTACAGTTTGAAGCAAGCAGCACCTAGTATAGTCCGGAATTTTGATTCCGCACGCCTCTGGATCTATCTTCCTCTGTGTTAGTTACCATTTCTTCTCCACACTCACACATTACTGGTCAGCCTTAGGGATCCCCGAGACAGTGACTATGATTTCTACTGTCCAAAACAAAAAAAACTTTGCTACTTAGGCTCGCGGTCAGACACCATCTTCTTCCAAGTCCTTCGACTGCGATCTGGCATCCACTTTCGGGAAACATAGATCTTTTTTCCGAATCGGCCAAATAATAGACCCTCAGCCAGCTCGAAGCTACGCTAACAATGCTCCCAACTCCACAGCTAGGCCACCCTTTGATGTGCGGTTTGAGGAACATGATCCAGGACGCGGCTGGCGGATTGGGCCCATGCAACTTCTCAAATTCGGCTACACGGAGAAAATATTAATAGAATTTATCTCAAGCTTGAACTCGAGTACTCACCTCGAGTGTAAACAGTGAATGCTAGGTTCTTGTTGTTCACCAGACTATGACTTGAATAGACATCGCGGGGCCAAACTCGAGGCATTGACATTGCCGATAGTCTTGTGTTGCTCAAGATATTCCTTGTACTCGTTATCGGTGGCCGGCTGCTTGATATCATGAATATTGGATGAATTGCTGTCGAGATTAATCAATCCTCAATCATCAAAGTCGACAAAACCAAAACGAAAGAGAACTCACTAATGGAACCAAAGTCTTTAACCGCTGCGGCTGTATCCGTATAAGTCACGACGCCCTAAGTGAAATCGTGAACAAGAGAATACTAACCACAAAAGTATCGGTAATTGTTGGGTAATTGTTGTTGGGCATTTCTTATGAATTATTGCGTAGTCGGATTTCTCATTTCATTACAAATGATTCTTTACCACCCATTAATCCCTGGCATATAATGAAGATACCGCGGTCAGCTTCAATGAATCGAAAAAGACACTTACCTTGATGTGCTTGGTCCATGAATCTGAGTTTCCAAAAAGTTGATATCCAAGAACAGTGGATGCCGTTCGACTCTCAAGAGCGCCCGAGCTAATGGGGGAGCCATTGACGGCAAGTCCAATTAGGATGAAAAGCAAGCAAGGAGATTCGTAGTCAAAATCATAATCAGCGTCAAAGACCAACTCCGAAGGAAGGATGTTTGAGGAACGAGGGCGCACCGGGCGATGATTTCTGGAGGTAAACTTGGGATCCTTTTATACCTGGCATATCAGGTACATATGCTTTAGATTTACCGTCATATATGCGTCCCTGCCACGCACCCAAGGATGTGAAATAGCTAACGGGGACACGGCTCAGGTCTAAGCTGAAAAATACAACCGATGGCTACCAACGACTGCCATACGATGCTGTGAGAGATAATCGCAGCAGTTGTAATTAAACTCATCAGTCTTTCTGTTTCCTCTGTCCTATGTGCAAGAAGAATTGCAATCCAAATTGCATCGCGATCTAAAAGAAGGTTATCATGATTATAATCCAAGGATGATCTTCGGCTGCTTCCTCCACTAATTTCGACAACGACTTTCGCTACTTTGCTTGTACTAGTAAAGCCGTTACATTTGCTTGCACACAACAGTGTCAAGCACTGGACAGACAACAGACCCAACCAGCCAGACTCGTAAATCTACGAGTCTGGACCAAATACGCAGAGGAGTATACCGGGAAAGAAAGGGAGAATGCCTGTGTAGCTTGGGTGACGGACGAATGGAATATGGACCTGTGGTGATGAGCTTGTGTTGAGCGTTACCTTTGATTTCGCTTCCAGCTTTGTGATAAACCTTCAAAGTGACTTGGAGCTCTTTAAAGTCGGCCAGATGACCCAGTATTTGGGTGAGTTCCGATTTCAGCTGGTAGGAACTGCTTTGACGCGCGCGCCGGCGGAATGCACGTGTGTTTCTTCCGATCTCTCCGCGGCCACCAAACCGGAAACACCGAAAAAAATGAAATTTGCGCGCTCTTCCCTCTTCTTTCCGGATCTCTTCGGCCACCAAGTCGAAACGTTAGAAGACTATAGCTGCACAGGTATATAAATTAGAGGGCAGCCGCTGCTTATAATTAGGTCAGTAACGAGTTTCATCTAAATACTTTGGTAAATGACTCATATACTTCTTTCAACAACCCCCATTTTGTAGGATCCCCTCCCTTGCACAATCGTATCGATGAGTGAGAATCAACCCCAATCGCAAGCCATCGCAATGCTCACTTTTCTCTTCAGACGCTGACTCTCTCGATGGTCGTTTATTGTTTGCAATCCCGAAGAAAGGTATCTTGAACTGGTTATTAGAAGAACATATGGATTTACTGGCTTGATTCCTAGGTAGACTGTATGAAAAATGCATGACAATCCTTGCTGGTTAGTTGTTTGGGCAACTTGCATCCCGAAACCCAGCTCATTCAATTTCAGGAGCGGACATTCAGTTCCGGAGGCACGCTCGATTGGACGTATGTCTTGTTCTAAACCACAAAATTGCTCTGTACGGTTCCAGAACACCCTTCCTTCGTTCCAGTCTAATATGATCTTGCTAGTGTCTTTCTCCCCGCATCTGACATCCCAAGCTTTGTCGGAAAGGGTAACGTCGACCTCGGTATCACTGGACATGATGTTATTCTCGAATCCCGGATGCAAGAGCATGTCGTCGAAGAGCTCCGATTAGGATTCGGCAAATGTGCTCTTCAAGTCCAAGTTCCAGAAGCCGGGCCAATAAAGACAGTAGAAGATCTTGCAGGCAAACGGGTAGTTACAAGTTTTGAAGTGCTTGCTGGAGAATATTTCGATAAAGTGGACGAGCGCCTTCAACTTGACTGGAGACGCACGCACGCATATTGAGTATGTCGGTGGTAGTGTCGAAGCTGCTTGTTCGCTAGGACTGGCCGACGGAATCGGTGAGCAACCTGCTTCTGCGTTCTTTATTATACTGACTGTCTTCTCTTTCATAGTCGATCTCGTTGGTGAGTGGATATGTTATAATTTAGATTGGTGTACCTAAATCCCACTTAGAATCTGGAGACACGATGCGTGCGGCTGGCCTTCATGCGATTGCTACAGTGCTCGATACAGAAGCCGTTCTGATCAAGTCCCGAGCTCCCAAGCACGACGCAGCGCACGCCGATCTCATCAAAGTCATCACCAACCGCATACGGGGTGTTGTCGCTGCGAATAAATATGTTAGCTGCCAATACAACATCTCTCGAGACCGATTGGCCGCAGCTAGTAAAATCACTCCTGGTCACAAAGCCCCAACTATCAGTCCATTAGAAACAGACAACTGGGTTGCAGTTGGTGTTATGGTTGAAAAGAAGAAGATTGCCCAAATAATGGACGATCTAGTTGCAATCGGCGCCGAGGATATACTTGTCTTCAATTTAGATAATTGTAGAGTATAGTACAATCACCACGAATGCATGTATATTGTACAAGGACAGTCTATTCAACAGATCTCTTCTTCGAGCTCTCGTAACATTCCAGTGTTATACTCGCCAAGAAACCAGGTATACAAGCCTCGGTTTCAATCCAGTATCGCATCATATCTGGTAGGTCTTGTGGCCCGCCCTCGCCCGTTGCTACAAGCTGCATGTTCATTCCGCCTGTCTCAGTCGGAGAATTGGATTTCAAGGTCTATCGAGCAACAAACCAGGTCAATCCAAGGTCAAGAATTAATGTTTATTACTGACCTTGTCTGGCCCAAATACAAAGCTAGCATTTAGGTCGAAAAGCGATGTGACACGGACTTGACCATTTGGATAAAACGCGAGTTTTACACCCATGATGGACTCTATGGCTTCGCGGAATTCTGCCGATTTCGCTTTGAAAACCTATGGGATATCTCAGCAAGAAGAACGAGGAGTAAGCACGGATGTAATCACCTGCTGAAGTCTCAACAATCTCTTCTCTTTCTGTTTCAAGACATCCTCCAATTCTTCCTTCTCCTTGACGGCCAGATCCAAACTTTCTCGAGGAACCAACGTTGCGGCAGGCTGCGATGTAGAATCAGCCTGCGCTTTCACAAGATCTACCTCTTTCAAAGCTTCCTCAACGTCTGCCAGCCTCTTCAATAATGCCTGATTCTCTCCCTTTAAGCGTTCGAGGACTGCAGTCCGGCCAGCCTCCCATTCGGCGTGTGGGTTGTCCTTCATTTCCAGCACACGAGTATTTGGAGGAATATGGCGCCCGCCTGCTATTTCTCCCCGGAGGTCAAAAAGAGTTTGTTCCACGGCGTCAAGGGCTGTATCGCAAAAGTGAGATATGGAAGGTCGTTGGATTGGTTGTTAAACTTGCCTTTCTCGAGCTCTGAGCTCTTCTCCTTCTCCTTCTCGTATTCCGCTTTCGTCTTTGCAAGGTCATCTACGAATTGTTGACTCGCCTTTTGTCCGCGTTGCTGAGCCTCTTTGACTTGCTTTAGAAGATTCTCTTGGGCCTCGGCCTCTCTCTCCCTTGATCGCTTTAGCTTTTCCAACAAGCCCTCGATTTCAGCGCGCAAATCTGCATTGGCGCGCTTTGCATCGGTGTAAAGTCCTTCGAGGTGCTGGACGCGGGATTCATGTACTGACGCAAGAGCACTAGGATCAGTCTCAGACTGGGACTTGGAGTCGGAGGTAAGTTGAGCCTAACACCGTTGAGTAACAAGGAAAAGTCGATGAAATGAGTCGACTCACTACTGCTGCTTCCAAGAACGCCAGTTCCTTCAAGGCCGTCTCCAATTCTTCTTCCTTTAACCGTAAGCGAATTCGTAGATTCGAAATCTACAAAGATGGAGATTAATGTAGATAAAAGTGAATGACTATGAATCCCTACCTCTACTCGTTCACTTTGCACCTCGACCTGAATTTCCGGTCTTCTAGCGAGGCCACTCTCCTGCAGTGCATCCCTCTCCCTTTTGACTGCCGTGAGCTCTGCCAGAGCGGACCCATGTGCATCCAGTAAAGCAGCATGCTCTAGTCGTAAAGATGACAGTTGGGACGTTGCCTGGACCGTGGGGTGATCATCTTCAGGCTCATCTTGATCAAGTTCAAGATGTATGGCCAGTGTAGATGGACTGAGAGGCAACTGCCCAGAGCTGCGTCTGGATGATGATGACCGTCGCACTTCCTCCATCTTCCGTACCAACTTTTCAATCTCCGCCTCCTTCATGCTCAGGCGACTCTCTAGTCCCCGTTTATCCTCCCTCAAAACCTCGACTGTGGCGTTACGTTCGCGGAGAGTAGAGTTTTCGCTTTTCAACACGATAAGATCAGCATTAAGCCGCGTGTTTGTGGATTCAAGTTGGCGGAGGTAGCTTGCCTGTCGTTTTAATTCGGCAGTGAGCAGTCTGTGATCTGCGTCGGGTGCAGAAGACGTGGATTGTGATAATGAAGGTGCTGAAGTTGAGGAAGAGAGGTCAAAGCTAGATGCTACTCTCGCCTTGGCCGCATTCTTTTCTTCCTCGACTCTAGTCTCCAAAAACATTGCCTGCTTCTGAACCTCTTCGAGCTGGGCTTTGAGCAACTTGACCTGGTGTTCGTGAGTACGCTCAAGTTTGAAATGGGAGTCTTTCAAATCTGCATGAGAGACTTCTAGATTTGAGAGAGAAATACGAGCTTCGGAAAGGTTGCGCTTCAATTGCGCCTCTCGTTCTCTAGCCTCCTTTTCTTCCCTCTCTCGCCCTTGGCGTTCTTCAGTCTCCCGGTCATGCAGCCATCTCCGGTCCTTCTCCAAAAGGTCCAACTTCTGATCCTTTTCGCGAACTTTCTTCTCTAGATCGGCGCAGTTTGTCTGCAAGGTTGCGAGTTTACGCTCGAGGGCGGCGGCACTGAATGTATTGTTGAGAGTAGTACGGAGGTGGCGCTTTGTATTTGGGAGAGAGGAATCTGTATTACTGTTCAGTCAGATAATAGTAGATTTATAAAATTTGTACCTTGGTCGTGCTCATCTCTGTCGCGTTTGAGGCCAGTTCTCAAAGAGGAGGAGCTAGCGGTCGACATCAAAGAAGCATTGGGCGCCTACACGTACTCGTGTTTTTTTCAGTTGGCGCCCATCTCGATGGCCTCTTCAGATCCCCCTTCTTCTTCGACTCCGAGTTCGTCCTTTGACCGCTTCCTTCGAAAAGCCCAACTGGTCACAGGTCTGGGCGTTACAGATGAAGAACGAGCAAAAGATCTGGAGGCGCTCAATGTCAGACGGTGCGAAAAGATGAAAAAGGATCTAATGGAGAGCAGTAGGTTGTTTCATTTTTTTGTGGTAGATTTTCGCTTAGTTTATTACAGGTCCTCTGGTTGTATTCATGCTCAAACATCTCCGACTATCTGGATGCCAGGTCCCTGAGGAGAACATATTCTGTGTCCCGTGTCAATCACCTTATACAACAACAAATTACACTGCACATGCAGGAGCCTACCTCCCCCACCCGCACGGCGCCCTAAAACTCTGCGCCGGCCACTTTTTCTCCACCCAACACGTCGAAAGCACCATTACACACGAACTTCTCCACATGTTCGACGAATGCCGCTTCAAAGTCGATTGGACGAATCTAAGGCACCATGCCTGCAGTGAGATTCGAGCCAATAATCTAAGCGGGGATTGTAGGTATTTTAGGGAGCTTAGAAGGGGTTTTGTAGGGTTCACAAAGCAGCATCAGGCCTGCGTCCGCCGTCGCGCTATCACCTCCGTTGCAGCCAACCCCGCATGCCCGTCTCTTGCCCATGCGGAAAGAGCAGTGAACGAGGTTTGGGAGAGCTGTTTATCGGATACGAGGCCTTTTGATGAGATTTATTAGAGGCATTCTGTTCATCTATTACACCCATCTCTAATCAAAGTATCTTGTTACCTTGCGGGCGAGAATTCATTGACGGCAATTCTCTCGCACAAGTATGAACCAAAAGTCTAAACTGGCATGCATAACATAGGCAACGTGCAGTCCGGATGCTCTTTCTCAACCTTTCCTCTCTCCTCGTCTCTCTTATGGCTTCAACGAGAACTAATTCTTTTAGGGAACAAGTTACTAGTCCGACTCCTACCGATGCTCTGAATACCAGTCCTCTTAACGACCCAGAGAAATCAGCCACCAGTCTCGCGTCGCAGAAGCAACTATCCCCTCTTCGCAAAGGCTGGTATTGGCTGTTCTCTCTGGGGCACAGTTTTTCGACATTTACAATTCTTGTGCAGTTATTATTGCTTTACCAACAGCAAGTATCTCCCTTATGAATTTTTTGTTCCCGATGCTCAACTTCAGTATGCTACCAGCTTGGCGCGGATTTGGGATTCTCTCCGGCAGCTCTTCAATGGGTTTTGTCAGCATATACACTCACCTTTGCTGCCTTTATGCTCATCTCTGGCCGTTTATCTGACATCTTCCACCCGAAACCTGTATTTGTCGCTGGCTTCCTGGTAATTGGTCTCCTCAGTATTCCAATCGCAGCTAGTGTCAGCCCGATCATGGTTATCGTACTGCGAGCTTTTCAGGGCATTGGTAAGTGTTTTTGTCTTTTTTTCCAGTACTGTTCTTGAGCAACTATGATGCTAGGTGCTGCAATGAATGTCCCGTCGGCTGTAGCAATGATTTCAATGTCTTTCCCTGACCGTGAGGAACGAAGTCGGGCATATGCAGTCTACGGCGCCTTTGGTGCGATTGGTAACTGCCTCGGGTCTATTATCGGTGGTGTTATTTCCAGCCAAACCTCATGGCGATGGGGTAAGCTTTTGAGAAATTGCACATACCCCAAAATCTCACTAAACAGTGTAATAGTGTTTTATGTCATTGCAATGCTTGTTATTCCGTTCGCTCTAGTTTCATGGTTCATCCTCCCCACACATACCAATCACATTGCGGAGGAGAGAAAAAATCTTGATTGGCCTGGCGTATTCAGCCTAACGATTGGGCTTATTCTTTTTGTCTTTGCCGTCTCTCAGGCTAGTGCAATAGGTATGTGTTTATTTCCATAGTGCTGTCCGTTTTGCCCAAGTATCCACCTTTAGGCTGGAAGTCCCCTGGTGTAGTCGCACCTCTGGTTCTTTCTATTGTGATGTTTGGTGCATTTCTTTCAATCGAGAGCATCGTGAAGGACCCAGCTCTTCCACCTCGAACATGGACGAACAAGAACTTTACGCCTTTGTTTTTTTACGCATGGAGTATATACTGGTGGTACCTTGCATCTGAACTACAGCTTGTGCAAATCTTCGTGGTGAGCTTCACCGTATCCCGAGGTTCGATAAGTATTGACGACTATATATTCGAAGGATTTATGGAATTTCTCCTCCCTCTCCGCCGCCGTGAGATATCTGCCTCTGGGAATTTCCGGAGGCGCAACATCGCTACTTACTGGATACATCGCATCGAAATTACCTCGTCAAGTCTTGCTAGTTGGAGGACAAGTGTTGATGGTTGTGGGAGCGACATTGTTTGCTCTCGCTGACGATCCGTCGAAGTATTGGTCATATATTGTGCCGGGATGGTTTTGGGGATTGCTGGAGCCTCTATAGGGTATGTGGGTTGTACGATTGTGGTTATGGAGGACTTGAGAGAGGGTGAGGAGGGGGTGGTGAGTGCGGTTATGTATACTGCGTATCAGGTTGGAGCGACTTTGGGTTTGGCTGGCAAGTGATACTCCTTTTTGATTCAGGGAGCTAAATTCGCTTATCGATCTGTTCTCAGTCGTCACTTCTATTACACTTGGAGTGAATAATCATCAAGCTACGGATGCAGTTTCGCAGTTTAGAGGCTACTCGGTAGCCTTTTGGTCCGTAGCTGTTATGGATGGTATTGCGATACTTTTAACGCTAGCTTTCGTGCGCGATTGAGCGTATTGCAGTGTGAGTTGGCTGTATTATTTATTATCACTATTTGCGCTAGCGATATAACTTGTACTCCTGTCGAGTATTGATCAAGATGCACCAATGCAATTTATGCAGGATCTCATTAGTAAAAGTCGGATTAGTCTTGGTCTCTTTCCACGAGGAAGAACTCGAAGAACTCGAAGAGTCAGGGGGCCTAGTTGCTCTCTCGTGCATTGTGTGTCTACCTGGGACGGAGAAGGGTTCAAAAATGCGGCGGGGGTCCTTGACCTCGGGGTCCTTCACCCAGATTCATAACCATCGGCCTTACTTATTCTTGTCATCCTCCAGGTATTCATCTTTTTGACTTTCACAATTCAATGCGCTCACAGTACGCTTCTGCCGAAAACGATTTCACTGTAAAACAAGTTCAAATTTCTTACAGTCCCGAATACCGAAAACCCTGATGAGTCGACGAGACTGCTCATGTAGAAGCCTACCTTCCGCACCATAAAACTCTGTACCGGTCACCTTTTCTCCACCTAGTCCGTCTGAGATTCGAGCCAGCAATCTGAACGGGGATTGTAGGTTCTTAAGGAGTTTTGTAGGGTTTACAAAGCAGCATTCGCCGTCGCGCTATCACCTCCGGCGCAACCCGCATGGCCGTCCCTGCCCATGCCGAAAGAGCAGTGAACAAGGTTTGAGAGAATTGTTTATCGGATACGAGGCCTTTTGACGATATCCTATCTCTAATCAAAGTATCTGGTCTTTGCGCGCGGGCGAGGATTGTTACTCAGCATTCACTGACGGCAATTCTCTCGCACAAGTATGAACCCTAGAACATATCAGAAGCTTAACTGGCACACACGGAGACTATAAAACATAGGCAACGTGTAGTCAGGATGCTCTTCCTCAACCCTTCCTCTCTCCTTGTCTCTCTTATGGCTTCAACGAGAACTAATTCTTTTAGGGAGCAGGTTACTAGTCCGACTTCCACTATATGTGCGGATGATATGGCCGACGACCCGTCTAAAAGTCCACTCAACGACCCAGAGAAATCGGCCACCAGTCTCGCGTCGCAGAAGCAACTATCCACTCTTCGCAAAGGCTTGGTATTGGCTGTTCTCTCTGGGGCACAGTTCTTCGACATTTACAATTCTTGCGCAGTTATTATTGCTTTACCAACAGCAAGTATCTCTCTTACGAATTTCTTGCTGTCGATGCTCAACTTCAGTATGCTACCAGCTTGGCGCGGATTTGGGATTCTCTCCGGCAGCTCTTCAATGGGTTTTGTCAGCGTATACGCTCACCTTTGCTGCCTTTTTGCTCATCTCTGGCCGTTTATCTGATATCTTCCACCCGAAACCTGTATTTGTCGCTGGCTTCCTGGTAATTGGTCTCCTCAGTATTCCAATCGCAGCTAGTGTCAACCCGATCATGGTTATCGTATTGCGAGCTTTTCAGGGCATTGGTAAGTGTTTTTGTCTTTTTTTTTCCAGTACTGTTCTGGAACGGACTATGATGCTAGGTGCTGCAATGAATGTCCCGTCGGCTGTAGCAATGATTTCGATGTCTTTCCCTGACCGTGAGGAACGAAGTCGGGCATATGCAGTCTACGGGGCCTTTGGTGCGATTGGTAACTGCCTCGGGTCTATTATCGGTGGTGTTATTTCCAGCCAAACCTCATGGCGATGGGGTAAGCTTTTGAGAAATTGCACATACTCGAAATATCACTAAACAGTGTAATAGTGTTTTATGTCATTGCAATGCTTGTTATTCCGTTCGCTCTAGTTTCATGGTTCATCCTCCCCACACATACCAATCACATTGCGGAGGAGAGAAAAAATCTTGATTGGCCTGGCGTATTCAGCCTAACGATTGGGCTTATTCTTTTTGTCTTTGCCGTCTCTCAGGCTAGTGCAATAGGCGCGTGTTTGTTTTCAGAGTGTTATCCATTTTGCTAAAGTATCTACCTTTAGGCTGGAAGTCCCCTGGTATAATTGCGCCTCTGGTTCTCTCTATTGTGATGTTTGGTGCATTTCTTTTAATCGAGCATATTGTGAAGGATCCAGCTCTTCCTTCTCGAACGTGGACGAACAAGAACTTTACGCCTTTGTTCTTTTACGCCTGGAGTATATACTGGTGGGTGTTTGCATCTGAGCTACAGCTTGTGCAAATCTTCGTGGTGAGCTTCACAGTATCCCGAGGTTCGATAAGTATTGATGACTATATATTTGAAGGATTTATGGAATTTCTCCTCCCTCTCCGCCGCCGTGAGATGTCTGCCTCTGGGAATTTCCGGAGGCGCAACATCGCTACTTACTGGATACATCGCATCGAAATTACCTCGTAGAGTATTACTGGTTGGAGCACAAGTATTGATGGTTGTGGGAGCGACTTTATTTGCTCTCGCTGACGATCCGTCGAAGTATTGGTCACATATCGTCACGGGGATGGTTTTGGGGACTGCTGGAGTCTCTCTAGGATATGTAGGTTGTACGATTGTGGTTATGGAGGACGTGAGAGAGGGTGAGGAGGGAGTGGTAAGTGCAGTTATGTATACTGCGTATCAGGTTGGAGCGACTTTGGGATTCGCTGGCAAGTGTTTCCATCCATTTGAGGGAGCTAAATTCACTTATCGATCTGTTCTCAGTCGTCACTTCTATTACACTTGGAGTGAATAATCATCAAGCTACGGGCGCAGTTTCGCAGTTTAGAGGCTACTCGGTAGCTTTTTGGTCCTTGGTTGGTTTCGATGGTATTGCGATACTTATTGTGATGGTTTTCGTGCGCGATTGAGCGTATTGCAGTTTGAGTTGACTGTATTATTTATTGAATATTGTCACTACTTGTTGCTAGCGATATAACTTGTACTTCTGTCGAGTATTAACCTGCTCAAGATGCACCGAAGCAGGACCTCATTAGTACAAGGGATTAGTATTAGTCTCTGTCTCCTTCCACGAGGAGGAACTCGAAGAGTCAGGGCGCCTAGTTGCTCTCTCGTGCACTGTGTGTCATCTCTGGAGAATCTACCTGGGACGGAGAAGGGTTCGGAAATGCGGCGGGGTCCGGGATCTCGAGGTCCTTCACCCAGATTCATACCACCAATCTCATTCATGTCATCCAGAGGGTATTCATCTTTTTGACTTCTACAATTTCTCCAGACCGAGTCATTGAAAACGACTTCACTGTAAAACAAGTTGAGAAACACATTAAGGTTTGCCGCACTCCCGAATACCGAAAATCCTGGTGAGTCGTAAAACGGTGAATAACTGTCGCTGGCTCCTGACATGATGTACGGATTATTCAAACGGATCTGACTCTCCGAATAGATACTATTACTTGCGATGGCATTCAGGTGCTCGGACCGCGAGAACGGTGGATGCCCTTAGGAAGGAAATGTTGTTTTCCAGAGGTTCGTTTCTTCGATTGACTTGATGTAACTGTCCCGAGGTCAATATCGAGCATAGATGCAGACTCAAGGCTTCGAATGTTCACGCTTCACATGGAAAGTTGGAAGATAGAGGGAAGGAAGATGGATCAAGTACTGAACGTCGAGATGATTCTCTACAGCCCAAACGTTGAACACCTCATGTTTACAATACGAGTCATTATTCAGTCGTTGCGGGGTGATCGCTTCCAATGGGCAATGACTAGGGACCGACTATCCGTCTTTAGCGATGAGCAAGTAGAGCTCTGTCTTGCAGCTTCTGGACTCTTTTGAATCTTGTATTAAACCGACGAAAATGGAAACGGTGGGCTCTACTCTGCTACAGGTCAACTCATGCCAGTTTCTAATACTGATTTGCCGCAATTAGATCGTGAAAGTTTATGGAGCTAGCTGTATTTCCCTCTTTGGCGGTCTTCGTGTTTTCAGGCTCATGATTCTGCGTCAGTAGTACAGCCTCGAAAAGCTCGGAATGGACTTCGAATTCCTTTATCAACCTATCTCCGAGCGCGTGAAGATAATCGCGCATTCGCGTCATGGACGCGTTTAAACAGCTTCGTCTCCTGCATCTTGTACAAGTACGTATCTTTTTGTCCGAAAAGTGTCAAGTTTCTAAGGCATTCTTTTAGGTGGGTCAATCTGGATTCTGAGGTTTCCGACAAGGACGAGAACCTTCCAATATACCTTCCATCTTTCTAATGTCGGGGATCTTTGGGCGCAGTCGTCTATACTTTTTTTAATGCGGCGGTGACCGATATTCGTGACCTATTTGGTCAATGGACTCAGGGTACCATCGAGAAGACTTCTTGAGGAAAACGTTGCTGATGGATAGAGGGTTATCTATTTCCTGAAGCTGTTTTTGTGCGAAGCCCAATAAAGGAGACAGTTGCAGGCACGCAGAAAGAAAATGATAGTACCCCATGGAGGAGCCAACTTGGCATCCTACGGCGGTGGACCTCCCTGTTGGCGTTTCTTTGCGGCTAGCCGTTCAGCTGAATGATGGTAAAGATACATAAACCGAAGAGCCGGCCGTGACGCACTGGGAGGAAACGACCCCCCGGCGGCTGCGCGGGGCTTTCCTTCTCTTACACTTAACCTGCGGGAACGGGGAACCGTGATCGAACTCCGGACATACGGGGCATATGTGATCCATTTCCTGGTGTACACTTCTACTGGGTTCTTCATACTGATCGTGAGGATTCATTACCACTTGGGATGTCTCATGCATGTTTTCCGCTTTGAACGAGTCTATGCTTTTTCTGCTATTTTTTGTTTTTGTTTTTTACTCACTCTTTGCCGAACGCGGAGCCTCCTACGCGTCTCATGCAGGCTTCCTTTCTTCATTTGCTCTCTTTAGTCGCGCGACGTTCTTGTATCACTTGGATCAATCATTCTCTTCTACATTGGGTATACACATATACGTCATGAATAAACCCATAGGAAACGCACCAGGCGGAGACTATGTCCTGGAGGAGGTGCGGCTGGAACGGAAAGCCTTTGCAGGGTTAGTGCGGAATATAGTAGCGGAATGCTGAGCGGGCGTCGCATCGCGTCGTGGGCTGAAGTCCAGTGAGGGGGCTTGAATGATCGCGATTGAATCTGTCTAGACAGATTCTCGGATCGGATACACTGCTAAGTACAACTTTCTCTCGTTCGTGTTTATTTTGCTAATCAATTGATTGTAACTCGGAGCAGGATTAAACTTCGTTTTTAACTTTGCACTCCGCTAGAGCGACAGACCGCAGTGCGCTCTGTTCTAGGTACTAGCAAGGTCTATCCACTGTTCGCATTCGAATTCGCTTATGTCTCAAGCAATATATAATATACGGTGCCGCTAGGGTTTTCGTTGGCTCTGCCGGTGCATATATCGAGGTAAGTCAACAGAGTTTTAACTATTAGCCCTTAGATTAGAACTTTAACCTTATAGCCATAGTAATGACTCTTACTAGTTTCCTGAGTTGATTATTGGTCAGTAGTTTGAAAGCTCTCTGAGGGGAGAACATTCGAGCGTCGAGTTTAATTTTTGGAGATCTTCGAGAAAGTCTAAGTTCTTCTTGAACGACACTGGCATCATCATGTACAAGTCGCTTGCTTCTTGAACGATTCGATACGGTTCAGACGAGAATGTCACGGTACTAGTACTCATGTCTGTCGGAACAGTGTAATTGTAAGAAACTTCCATTCTCTTCGAATCGTATGATGGTTTCTCGACCAGGGCAGCAACATGACCTGAGGAGTAGCTTGTTATTCCAATTATTCGGTGGCGGATGGGTGAGAAGTTGAGCGCCTGGTCCAAAGTTTCTATGACTTGAGCTGCCGGGTAGGACTTCATGACGGGGTCTGAATCTGGACGACGGAGATCTTGGGGTGGCGTTTTTGTAATTACATACCGGATTATCATGTAAGTGTAGGGATTTGCGCTGCACCTGCAGGACATAGAGAAGAGAAGTTTCGAAAGAGAAGAGCTTGAGTGGCTTATGACTGGAATGGGGATGAATGAGGATCATTGATTCATGAAAGTAGCGGTAAGCGCTTCTGTCCAGATACGCCGAACAAAAAGATCAACAAAAAAATTTCGTGTCCGCGAGAGTCTCTAGTTTTAGGTACTGGAATCCGGAACTTTCGGTTACGAATTTGTGCTGCCAAATTACTATTAGAATTAGTTTTGCCACTACTTAGTCGAGTAAAGACGCCCGAGAACTGTGGCGTTGTTCCGGCACGTGCAGATCCTGAAAAGGAATCTAAATGGCCAAAAACGGAGATTGAATCGTCACGGCTCTTTGCTTCTGCGACGATCCAAAGACTGTGTGTGTGTCATCAGAATTGCAAATGGTATATAAACAAACAACTGGGGATTTTTTGGGCTCATTCCCTTTCTTTCTTCAACCACCACCATCGCGATCTCCCTTTGCCGCCAATGTCTTACTTCGCTATCGTCCACAGTCTCGCCCTTTGCGTCGTCCTCATTCTCACCGCCTACGCTATTCTCAAAGGCTTCTACAACATTTTCTTGCATCCTCTTAGCGCGATCCCTGGTCCTTGGTACGCGGCAGCCTCAGATTTTTGGCTTACAATACATGTGGTTCGTCTCGAGCAATGCAAAGTCGTTCAATCGTTATTCGAAAAATACGGCCCAGTCGTTCGAGTCGGTCCCAACAAGGTTTTCTTCAACGACATGTCTTCCACGCGAAATGTCTACTCTGTTCACAAATTCGACAAGAGCGAGTACTATAAAAGCCTTCTCACGTATGTGCATTCATTTTCATCAACAGCGAGCTCGTTTCTGACCAGATCTTGCAGGAACAACAACGACCACGCGTAAGTCTATTGCTGGCGACGCGTTTTCTCGATTTTCTTATCTGATTCTTCTAGTATGACCACTCTCGAACACGCTCCTCATTCTATGCGCCGCAAAGGTTACGCTCCACACTACGTTCCCGCCAACCTCGCCAAATTCCAGCCAGAAATGCACGAGCCTATGTTAGAGCTCGTCAATGTAAGCTCTTTTACCTCTTTTGACATCGTCACGAATAACGCCAACATTGTCTCTCGCTAGAACGTCAGTAACCTCGCCGGAAAGACCTCCATCGAATGCCTAAACCTTTTCCGAAATCTCATGGTCGACGTTATCGTCTCAACATCTTACGGCTATCGCATCAACGCTGTCAAGAAATGGGCCACTGACAACGAGGACCCTCTCTCGACGGCCATCGGTGACTTTCCCAAACGCGGTATTTTGGTACATTTTCTTTTGGCACATTTTACTCGTCTTCTAATAGCCTCGTGTAGCGAAGCGTCGTTCCTATCTGGGCATGGAACTTGGTCTGCCGTATTCCCATTGCTCGATGGCGCCAACTGTGTGATTCGGATAGGATCATGGCAGAGGTATGCTTCTAGGACCTCGTCTGGAACATTTTACCAACTTGTTCCGCTTCTAGTTTGTGAGCGAACGCGTTTACCAGGCTCGTAGCGACTTGGACTCTGCCAAGCCCGACCAATCTTCCGACACTGTTCCCTTGCTCCATCGCCTTCTCAAGCACCGTTATTCTTCGACTGGACAGTTGATGCCTGAGAACGATATCATTTCCGAAGCTATGGGTCATATGTAGGTCATCTTGGCTCATTCTAGCGCGACCATTCAATCAACCTTTGCCTATAGGATCGCTGGGTCTGACACTACCTCGATCTCGCTCTCGTACTTCCTCTGGGAAATGTCTCGTCGCCCTGATATTACCGCTAAGCTTCAGGCTGAACTTGACGAGGCTATGCCCAACGCTCATGTCATTCCCGACATCTCTGTCCTCCAGAAACTTCCTTACCTCAACGCGTTCATTAAAGAAGGTTTGTGTTAGCTACGTTCACTTGTTGATCATTGCTTTAACTGTCGTTTTAGGTCTCCGAATCTATTCCGCCGCGCCCAGCCCACTTGAGCGTGTCGTCCCTGAATCTTCTTCCTCCAAGTCAGGCATCACCAACGAAGGTTTCGATCTCATGGGATTTGAACTTCCTCCCGGTACCGTTGTCGCTACGCAAGCTTGGTCGATGCATCGTAACGCAGCTATTTTCCCTTCACCGGATACTTTCTCTCCTGAACGCTGGCTCGAGACCGACCAACCTGGATCCGCTGAGCGTCTGGCTCAAATGCAGCAAAGCATGATGCCCTTTGGTACCGGTTCCCGAGTATGCGGCGGTCAGAACCTGGCGCAGATGATGCTCAAGCTCATTCTCGCAGCCATGGTAAGAAACTTTGATGTTGTCGCGCCATCCGAGACCAACGAAAAGAGTATGGAAATCAAGGACAGCTTCGTAGGTTATCTTTCTTCGATCGCTTTTCTTTCACTCACTTGTCATCTATCTAGGTTATCTTCCCCTCTGCAATGGAGTGCAAACTCATCTTCAATCCACGTTCCTCGTGAACGGGCTACCCTTTTCATTCGCATCCGCCTTATTTGTCTTGGTTTCTTTCGTTTGGTTATTGTTTTTTCGGTCTTTGAAGCTTGCTATCGCTGTTCACTTGCTATTACTATCGCGCGCCGCCTTCCGTGTTATCGTCTTCGTTCTTCATCGCTTCCCTACATCTTTCTGTACCTCCACTGATTGATTGCAGACCAATACCCCCCAAAAGTCAAACCTTCTCTTCGATGTGCACCCTCCCTCCTGATTCTATTTACATTACATCCTTACCCTACCCTATCTTATCATCGATGACCGTCTTCTTTCATGGGAGCGTCATTGAGTTAATCTTTCGAGGATTGCACACTTACCAGTTTACAGTTTCTACTTTAGCATTGGGTCATCTGGATCTATCTTCCTTTCTATATCCACCTATCTACCTTTAAGTGGAGAGGTTAATACTACTTACGTCCCTTCCCATCGTCTGTTGGATGTATACTTCTTACTTTCTCTTAACCTTGCGTCCCTGCGTCCCCTTTTCCCCCTTGATGTAGCGTTAGACAACGCGCACTTGTTGTTGTAATTTTTATGTATTATAATGAAGGCTCTCTTTTTGGATCGATTCTACTCGACGGCAAGGTTGGTGCCATGATAACTACTGTACGCCTAAACAGGACAAAGGCTGTAAGCCGAAGCTCAAACTCAAGCTCAAGATCTCAAGGCTGAGATAGGATCATCAGATTCGGCGACGGCCTCAGAACTTAGATGATCATGTACTCAAAGGTCATCAGAGCGCCGCGGGGTTTTGGTTTCGTAAAGTTAAACGACTTCACAGCGTACCCCAACTCAAGCTCGACGGAAATCATAACCCCAGAGAAGGGGTAGGGAGAAGATAGCAGACTTGAAGGAAAGATGAGAATACGAAAGATCGAGATACTTGGAAGGCACTGTGGCAACGAGGCGCGGGCATAAGTACGCACAGTACTGCTACTCCAGCATGCATACATCTTAGTTTTGAGTGGACCAATGAGATTTTGTGCGGATGTAGCGCTGGGTAGCATACGGGCCAGGACTCGAGGCAAAAGTCACTGCATCAATTGTACTGCCTCGAGATTCAGGTAGAAATGAGTATCCTGATCTTCGTTTTGGTATACAACCCCATTTCCGGCTCCGACTCCCGTTGCGGCTGGATGTATGCGTTATATTATCTTCTCCGTCTTAAATCCATGGCAGAACGCCAACAAAAGAGATTATGCGACGGATTTTAGCTTCTACAGGAGCTACACCTAGGGTGAGAATAGCGTCAAAGCGTCAAATATCAGTCTAGCAGGCGCAGAGCTCGGAGCACATTTACTTTTTTTGAAATCGAGTCTTACATCTCTTGGAATCCCGATTCATTTAGCATCTGAGTCGTAATGAATTTGAACGAAAAATCATGTTATTATCACTACCTGGTGTCTGAGATCTGAGGATGTACTAGTTATTCGATTCCGTGTTAGAAATGCATTAGTTAGTGCATATCTGAATCCGGCGTCCGCCACTGACCACCGACGAATAAAATTTATATTTTGACTGGAGACAACGACTTGGACCTGCGAGTTTGAAAAAGACTTGAACTGACACTTGGCGGAGACTGACGGGGGCGTCATTAGAGACGTGGGCTTTGAGGAGAAGGAAATGACCCCTGGTGAAACGAGACGAGAAAAATACAGTATAACAGGGCGGGGCGTTGAGCATGTAGTGACTATTTCGAATGCAATATATAGATAAAACATAGACTCGGATGTTTTGCAGTGTACCGGATCATACGGGTTGACCAGCCAGCGTAGGCTTACTAGAGTGTAAAGCTTGACTTCTGTCGGCCCCGGAGCCCAGTAGGCCACAGCATGAACGCAGCCGTAGCTTCCTTACACATTTGAAGTCTGATTTGAGGGGCGTACGTTGTTGGTAAGTACAAAACTTGAAGGACGTATACTGTAGTCAAAGCCAGGGTATTGGCAGGGGCGCATGAGCTAGTTGTAAGAAGCTTTTCTCTTATCTCTCGATTGATTACAGTGAGAGAAAGGATCTGGCGTAGGATCTCGGAAGCGCAGGCAGTTTTATTGCTCGACGTCGGGCCTTGTACTGAGCAAAGTCCGGAAGGCTAAAGAGAATGCCATAAATGGGCAGGTGGCAAGTCCCGTTGACACAACTGAGAGTTTCAGGAACCTAAAGCCCGGCGAGAGATATTCGAAACCTGGAGGTTCAAAAGGAGGACAAGACATCAAACCAGTTCAATGCCGCGAGGCGGTAAGGTTTCGGGGGCCACATCGAGGTACTTCCAGCGGGGAGTCAGGGTCCAAGCCCCGACATTGCGGCCTATCGGCTGGAACTCTGAATTTATAATGGGAGCAATAGTGAATACACATATATAATACTTGTACAACATCAGAATCCGAAAGCAATATAAAGATAATGAGAAAGACAGTCTATCGTGCTTGAGCTTCCTAGGAGATGTTTAATACGTCTCTACAAGGACGGAGAAGGAAGAACATACCTGATCAACAAACTCCATGGCTTCTTCACGTTTGATAGGTCGGATTGAGGAAACCTTCTGGTTATTGAACAATACACCGTAAAATTTATCGGCTGTCACTAACATCTCCGGGCGGAAAGTAGTCACAATGAACTGTCCGGTAGAAGAGAGGGATTGGATCATGGCTGGATACAGTTTTGAGTATCGAGCAAATGACTGGAAGGAATAAGGCTCACAAGCAACTGCGGTTCGGTATTGCGCGTCCAAGTTGGCGTCAATCTAAAGAGGGAGTCGGTGGGTTTGCATGAGATGCGAGAGTTGAGACTTACTTCGTCAAAAAGATAGAAAGGTGCTGGGTCACATTTCTGTATGGCGAAAACTGGAACGACATCAGTGAATAGAACATCGCTTGTTGAAGACACTCACCAGTGGCAAGCGCAACCAATGATTTCTGTCCCTCCAGACAACTGTTGAATTCTCAATCCCTCATCAACTTTGGAGTTGAAAGAAACCTAAGTGACGAGATCTAGTGCTAACATAGTTGATAGACGAAAACGACTTGCTTTGATTGAGACTCCGGTGTAGTTGTCGATTGAGCTTCCTTGTGTTTCCTCGGGATCTTCTTCCTCTTCGTCCTGCAAAGGGAGGTTAGATAAAGTTCACGGATTCAAGGAGACCATAGGTTTACTTGGTCAATGCGTCGTTGGATGATAAGGCGCCCGCGACCAGCTGGAACAAGTTTCTCGAATACTTCCTCAAAGTTACTCGCCACTTGTTTGAATGTCCGCTCGATAGCCTCATCTTTCCGCTGGTCCAACACTTCAACGAGCTCTTCGATGGCCTGTGCCGCGGTGTCCAAATCCTGCCGTCGTTCAAGAAGCTGGTCGCGCTGTTTCGTAAAATTGTTATATTGCTCAAAAGCCTTCTTGTTGACGTGAGCAAACTTTTTTAACCCTTCGTTGACACTGTGTAGCTTGCGGACAAGCTGGGGAAGCGTGAGGTAAATACAAGTGTATAGCGGTCAAGAACAACACGTACCCTGTCAGGTTTGTCATTGGTGTATTTTTCGAAAGCCTCTTCAGGTAGAACACCCAGATCTCGGATGCTGCGATTGCATTCCTCTTTGCGGCCCACCAGCATTTGCCTCTTGGCAAGATACCGTTCAGTAACTTTTTGCTGTCTGGAAATGTTTCGGCCGTCATCTGTCTGCTGAGCCTGCAGTTCCTCCAATGACTTCATGAGGTTTTGGATTTTGTTTGAAATATCGTCGGTCTCCTTTTCCATACCTAGAAAGAACAATGAGCAACGGAGAAGAGATGGAACAATTTTGTTCATACCCTGCGTTTTCCTCGTGGAAGAGGCAATGGAAGCGTCAAGAGTTTCGAGCTCTTTGATTCGAGCTTCGAGATCGCCCGCCGAACTGCTAGCTTCCCCTTCCGGCTTCCGCGAGAAGGTCAAGTCGCAACCGTAGTTCCTCTCGACGGCGACGAAGACGTTCGTTCAGTTCGATTTCAATGGCGTTCTTTTTGACTTTCGAGCTATGACCGTTGATTAGTCTCAAGGCGCATGCGAAGGAGCGTTAAAACCCACCGAAGTCTTTGCTTTGGCGAGTTCAATGAGATCTCTCCTCCTTTGTTCAACTTCAACACCGAGTTTTTCGATAAGAGACTCTTCCTCCTTCAGTGAGACCCTGCGTCATGGGCGTCTTCAACTCGGCCTCAAAGCCAGTTATCTTAGTTTTCAGCGTAGCGAGCTCCGCCTCCAGTTCTTCCACGTCACTCTCCAACTTTTCCAAACGACCCTCCTGCTTCTCCTTTTCCTTTGTTAGAGCAATACCCTCCGACATCAAGCGCTCCCTCGCCTCCCGGATTTGGTTCTGCTGCGCGCTCAGAACTGACATTTGCCCGGTGAGCTGGGTGATTCTCTGGTCGTATTCGACAATCTTGGTCTTGGTCTCCTTTGATTTCTTCGTGTCTTCTTCATACTTGGATCGCCAAGATGTGACAGTCTTGATGGCATCGATCCTTGAACGTCGAACGTCGTGGAATCCACCGGTCAGAGCACCCTTTCGGTCGACCTTGTCACCGTCGAGGGTGATGGTGTTGATACCGTGACTCTTCACGTAGGCTGCGGCGACGGTAAGGTCTTTGCAGACGCAAGTCTTGCCAAACACCTGTTGGAAAGCCTTCATGTGGGTGTCGCTATAACGGAGCTTGTCGAGAATTGGAACAGCATCGGTGTTGTTGGGAAGTGGAGGATTTTTCGGTTTGAGACGATTCATGGGCATGAATGTGACTCGACCTGTTTTATCTCTGAGCATAACTTCGAGAACTTTGGAGGCGGTTTCGTCACTGTCGACTACCACGTGGAACAAACTAAGGAGAGTTCAGACCAGCGTAACTGTTAAAAGATGAACCAACTAACCTGTTTCCAGCGGTGAGCTCAACGGCAATGTTGAACTTGTGGTCTGTCACTTCAAAGAGCCGATATAGAGGACCGTAAACTCCAGCAATATTATGCCGTTCAGCAATCTTGTCAACAGCCCGAAGTCCCATCCCAGTATCCTGAAGAACGAGTGAGTTGTGCATCAAGAGTTAAGTTGCCTTCTTACCTTATCCATCATGCTCGCTAGCTGCCTTTCTGCGGTCCTCATCTCATCCGCAGCGCGACCGACCAAGCTCTCCAGCTTTGTATCCTCCCTCCAAAGGTCCTTTCGTTCCTCTACCAGCGTCGAGTGCTGCTCTCGCAAGGCAGAGCTTTGTTCAGATAATTCCGTTACACGATGTCGACCATCGTCAATCTTCTTCTGCAAATCGAGGATTTGCTGAGTCAACTCGGCCACAGTGCGTTTAGTCTCCTCCACTTGCTCATGGGTGAACTGAAGAGCTTCTTGCTGTGTTTGACGATGGGTCTTCATAGACTCGATTTCTTGTTTCAGAAACTTGTCTCGTTCGGCTTTGGTTCGAAATCGCGTTACACGGCCAGCTTTTCCGTAGAGAGCTTGTAACCGTGCATTAGCCTCGCCGAGTCTACGTTTCTCGGCAGTCTCGTTGGCGCGCTGGGCTCCCAGTCGGGAAGAAGAGTAGCGAGAGCTTTCTCTCGATCGGCAATTTGGGAAGTGACTTTGGCGAGTTCGGTTTCAAAGGTTTGGCGCCTGTTCCCTGCTCTGAGGTCAGCGTTTCGGAGGTCGTCGATTACACATTGTAGCTCGGTACGAGTTCGAATGGAGTCTGTGAGTTCTGACTGAGCCTCTTGACGAGCAAGAGATAGAGCTTCGAGGGCGTGCTTGGCCTCGGAGATGTCTTTTTCAAGATTCTGTTGATTGGTTAAGGAATTATGCAACGCGATAATGGAAAGAAACATATACCTGGACTTCCTTTTCCCTTTCATTCCATTTTTCCCTACGGAGGTTGGCGCCATGGACCTCTCCCTTGCGCTCCTCTTCAAGCTCCTCCAATGCTTCACCGACATCTAATAGTTCGCGTTGATACAACGCGTATTCTAGGCAGCGTCGTTCCTTGTCCTTTTCCTGAAACTCTTTAAGTTCTTCCTTTTCTTCCTCGAGTTCATTCAACCTGGACTCGATGTATTCGAGGAGTTCGCTGATCTTGGTACGTTTCGCGTCGGTTTCGGCCATGATCTTCAAAGATTCTGTTCGTCGCTGTTCGTAAACTTTGGTCCCCGCCACTTCTTTTAGGAGAGCGAGTCGTTCGTGGTCTTTGGCGTTTGTAAGCGCAGTGATCTTTAGAATGAGTCAGGAATAGGAAGAATAAACTTTGTTAGGTTACTTACACGTCCTTGAGGAACAATATAGTACGGGTTGCTCTTGCTGAATCCCGCGCTTTCAAGGAGATTCATCACATCGGCTTTGCTAGTACTCTTCTTGTCCAAACTGTATTCATCCTTTTTAACTCCTACAGTTCGACGCAAGATTACAGTATCGTTTCCGGTTGGGAAACGTTGGTCCGAGTTGTCGAAAACGATTTCGACTGTAGACGAGTTTAGAGTGTAGATTAAAGCTTGGAATGAGCTACAAACCGTAAGCAGAGAGAGTTGTAGTTGCAGAAACGCCTTCATGCAAGAGAGATTGACGGTCCTCGTTTGTCATTGAAGTGTAGGCATCGGAGAGAACGAATCGGATAGCTGAGTGATAATTTAGACAGTTACAAGTGGCAGCACGCGGAGAACCAACGAACCAGCGAAAAAGTTGCTTTTTCCAGAACCATTTCTGCCGACAACTACATTATGTTTTGGAGAGAATTCTTCAATCTGAGCTTGATCACGATCTGGGGGAGGAATCAGTCGATGGAAATGAGGATAATGAGCAGAATTTACAGGATTTGAAGCCTTGGATAGTCAGAGTTTTGATATACATGGCGCGCGCAGGTGGTTGAGGAAGAGAAGAGACGCGCTGCAACACGCATGTGACAAAATTTCAAGTCATATTGCTCATCACTCGTAACTTGACTTGAATTCTAATGGCAGATTCCTTTGCTGATCTTTGGAATTCTGCAGCTCCTTCCAAACCAACCTCTCCGCCTCAGAAACTGGGCTCACTTTCAACCCAGCAGGCCAATCCATCTTATCCTCGACGTCCTCAGAATGATTTGTTTTCCCAGCTTTCCTCCGCAGGCTCTTCTGCTTCCAATTCTCGTTCGGCAACCCCCCCTACGCTAGCTGCAAAACCTACGACAAAACTCTTCTGCCCAAACTGGAGATGCGTTTAGCGGTCTATTCGGCGCTGGCTCGTCTCTGGCCGCGAACCGGTCTACTGCCAATATGACTATCGCGGAGCGCGCAGCTTTGGTTGAAAAGGAGCGGGTAAATAGTCTGCTGCAGCAACGCCAGACTCTGCAGAAACAAGCCTCAACTCCCTCTGCATGGGATGGCTTAGATAGCCTTGGAAGTAAGACCTTTGCCACGTCAGCTCCTAAAGAGGAAGACGATTGGGGACTCGGGGATTTTGCTGCTCCTGCTGCTCCGGCAGCTGCTTCAAATGCGCTACTGGACATGGACGAATTTTCTGCACTCGATGACGCAGGTCGAGCCTCTCCAGGTAAAGACTTTGACTTTGGAACGAGAGAGGATACGGACGATGATATCCTCGGAGATTTGAGTCGACCTGTAGAGTCTATACAAAGAGAAAAACAGCAGAAAACTACGGCAAGTACATGTTCAGTCGTTTGGAATGATAATCATAATAATCATGATTTACAGACCCCTCCATCTCGCACTCAAAGTCCTCCTCCTCATGTCCTCGGTCAACTAATCGAGATGGGATTTTCCATTACCCAAGCTCGTACCGCACTTGCCTCTACCGATTCAGGGCAGGATGTTCAGGCTGCCTTGGAGATTTTAATCGCCAACGGAGCAACCAGTGCCCAAGGACCTAGTGAGGAAGGATGGGATAGCGATGATGAAGAACGAGGCTTCACTGGCGGCAGATCTCAACGTCGACGCTCTCCTTCTCCAGTTCAAGAACCCCAGCCGCGTCCACGTCGCGATAGACAGATTGCTCAGCAAAAGCAGCTTGAACGCGAACGTAACGCGCCGTCTCCATCATCGCAGCAAGGAGGTCTGCAGGCCGATAAAATCTTGGCCCAGGCCTCGGAGATTGGTTTCACCTTGTTCAATCGCGCAAACGCAGTGTGGAAGGAGGGAAGAGAGAAGGTTCAGAAAGTTTACGAGGAAAGAATGGCTGCGGGGTCGGAAGATGGGAAAGGGAGCGGTCGATCCACACCAACTAATACAAAACCAAAGTGGATGCAAGAAGGGTTTGGAGATGTCGAGGAGGTACCTGGACCTTCTAGGAAGCCGAAAGCGATGAAACCAGCTCAGCCTACAGAGGAACTGGATTTGTTTTCCGATGCTACTGCGAATCTACCTAGCACCACTGGCGTTTATGTCTCCAAGTTTAGACATGCGAAACCTAAAGCACCAGTGCCGCCGCCTCGGTCGTTATCACCCGCACCACCGCCTCCACCACATCCCATCACCACCGTTTCTGCTTCTAGCTCTGCCATTTTCTCATCACAGCAGTCAAAGTCTTCTGGCACCAGTTTCTTTAAACTCGGCGACTTTCCTGCCGCCGAGACCGCTTACACCCGTGCTATCGACGCTCTTCCTGCTGGTCATGCGCTGCTAATACCGCTGTATAACAATCGAGCGTTGGTGAGACTAAAGGTGGGAGATGTCAATGGTGTAGTGGGCGACACTGGTCAAGTGGAGGAGCTCATCGGAGGTGTGGGGAGCTTGAGGGAAGAGTTGAAGAGAGGTAATGGAGGGAAGATTTCTGTTGCTGGTCAAGAGGAAGTAAATCTCGGTGACGCACTGGTTAAAGCGTGGAAGAGAAGAGCAGAGGCGATGGAAGGACGAGAGAAGTGGGAAGAGGCGGGAAAGCATTGGGAGAAAGTCGCTGGTGCTGAGTGGGCCGGCCAGAGTGTCAGAGGGGAGGGTGCTAGAGGTGCTGGGAGGTGTCGGAAGATGCACCAGCAAGGCACCGAACCGCCCAAATCCAAACGCAAGCCCAAACCGAAACCTGTTGCAGCTGCTCCTCTCGTCGAGCTCCTACGCCTCCTTCACAAGCGGTGGATTCTCTTCGCGCCGCCAACGAAGCTGCAGAATCGGAGGATTTACAGCGGCATGCACTGAAGGATAGTGTCGAGGCTAGATTGCAGGCTTGGAAGGGAGGGAAGGAAACCAACATTCGGGCTTTGCTGGCGTCGTTGGACACGATTCTGTGGCCAGAACTCGGTGTTCAGAAACTCAGCATGGCAGAGCTGATCAGCGAGGGTCAGGTAAAGGTAAAGTATATGAAGTCGATTGCAAAGGTACATCCCGACAAGCTCAACACGGCCAACTCGACTGTGGAACAAAGGATGATCGCGGGCGGGGTATTCGGTGCACTTAACGAAGCTTGGAATGCTTCAAAGTCGTAGGATTAGACATTTAAATGTGTACTCGATCTTATGGATGTAATACAAAAATTGCATTTTTTTCATTCTCGATTTTGGGATGTAAAGCACGAATGACACAACGAAAGCAACGCTGAACAACGAAAACGAGGGTAAGATGATACACAGACAACGTGAGTGAAATGTCGTTGACGTCAAATCCATCCTCGACCCGGGTGCAGCGATTTTGGAGGTGACTGCAGTCGTTATTATGTCAAGTCGTTTACTCTGCAATAAGAAGGAAATGTAAGAAATCAACCCAAAAACGAAAAGGAAAACGGATAACGCACTGGAGCGAGCCCTCATTTTTCTGCGTTTGCGCCTAAGCCTGCGAGAGCGTTTTTTCTTCCACTTCTCTCTCATACTAGAAGTAAGGTCAGCATTAAAAGTCAGACTGAGAAAAATCGACGTACGCGTTATCGAGTTATGGAAGTAAACTTGGATTCGTGGTAAAAAGCGAGCGTGCTATAAGGGAGCAAGTCCCGTGATACTGGGTAGTTTCACGGGATCAGATAAGCGCCCAAATTCTCACGCTTAGCGCCTGAATATAACCGTCTAATTCCTTCACCACCCTGTAAGACCCTGTACCACTCGAACGAAACATAAGATCACAAAACATTGAGTGTAAGAAATATTTATCATGGCTATATCTAGCCTGGCACCAAGTTTGAACCCCAGTGGAAAGTCAGTGTGCTGGGATCTGCTTGTTTGCACAGTGGGTTGAGGGATGAGAGGACAGTGGACTAAACAAGCAGAGTGAGTATAAACTCAGTGGTGGTTAAACAATATATTATAAGTACCTAAATGAGTGGAGTGAGTATACTAAAAGTAGTCAGTCATCAGCAAAACCTGGATGGTTGATAAGACATCTTAATACATTCTGGAGCAAGGGTACCCTCTCCAGAGTGCTCCAGAGAGCTCAGAGCACTCAGAGCCATTCAATTGCTTTTTGATGGCTTTTTGATGGCTTTTTGACAGCTGTCAAACCTCATCAGCAAAACCTGGGTGTACTGTACAGAACTGGACAGTTCTGTACAGCACTCATAGCACCCATAGCAGCCATAGCAAGGTAGCCCTCTGTCCAGAACTATGGAGTGCTATGGATTGCTATGGATCACTATGGATTTCACGGGAACACCATCTGTCAGGCTCTATTCAATTCAAAATATATTAGTATTTTGAATTGTTTTGTTGGCTCTCGGCAAGACAAAAACAGTATGAAAATAATCATGGAATCGTATCATATTATTGTGGTCATTAGTAGTACAGTAGGACAATTAATACGGTAGTAGCAAAACTAGTAGAACGATTCCGAGACTAATATAACTATAAAATCAGAGGTAATGGCACTCATGCTGCCGAGAAATCAAACAGACATTGAATGAGACTACTTACCGTGATGTCCAAATTAAAGCGGCTCAGGATTGCTGACTTCGAAGAAAAAAACAGAACTTGTCGAAGCTGCAACGGTTGGTTCTTACTTATATAGTGTTCGCGGGAGAAAATAATAGCTGTCAAACAGTGATGGCAGATGACAGCTCGCTCAAAGTTGCGGCGATCCCACAGGAGTTCATAGGAACTCATAGGAGCTCATAGCACTCCATAATTCTGTGGAGCACTATGGCTGCTATGATATGCTATGAGTTGCTATGACCTCCACCCAGGTTTTGCTGATGCTGTCCAAAAGCAATTGAATGGCTCTGAGCTCTCTGGAGCTCTCTGGAGAGGGTACCCTTGCTCCAGAATGTATTAAGATTCCTTATCAACCATCCAGGTTTTGCTGATGGTAAAATAAGTAGGTAGGAACAATGAACATACTCACAACCAGTGTTGTCACCTAAGGGGTTATTAAGCCCAAAATTTGAAGCTAAGGCTTAAACACTTAATAAGGGCTTAGCCTTAACATGAATATTAAGGCTTAGGTAGAAGAAAAAAAAATCAACAATACAGCTACAATTAAGCATAGTCATCCCCAGAACCTTCAAGCTCTCCATCATCTGGTGGTTCATCTGAATACTCTGCTGCAATGAGTTCCATCCTGAGTGCCTCCTCACTGACCTGCTTTCGTGCCTGTGATGTCACAAATTCCTCCAAAGGCTTTGTGATTTTGCCACCAAAGAGGTCTTCAAGCTTTATTGGCAACCAGCGATCTTTTCCGGCAGGTACTTCTGGGCCAGCATCATCATCTGTGTCCATAAAATCAGCCTCTTGCTCCTCCACCATCCACTTTTTCAACTCCTTGCACCATGCAGCACCTGATTTGATGTATATTGACTTGGGCTTGTTGTCCTCCGAGTCCGAATCATTGGATAAAGTATAACGAGGAAGATCAAGCAATGCCGCAATCTTTTCATCACTGTGATTTTTCCGTTTTGAACGTTCATCATGCAGACCATGTGAGATGTGCTCTGTCCGAATGCTCACACCCAGCTACCAATTTTTAAATAACCAAATCAAAAAAAATAAGAAGATGAACTAACCATTGACATCTTTTTAAGCTTTGGAAGCCCAAGGCGATTTTGCCGACAAGTTTTCTTGACTCCCAAGTCAGAAAATGTACATTCAGTACCTGCTGAGTTTAAAACCAGCTTTAAAAGCATGATTGCAAAGTCCACAAGCTCAGCAACAGCAGGAGAACCTTTCATGCTCTCCCAGAAGAGAATTGGATTACCTTCCTGTGGAATTAATTAGTAATCTGATTGCTAAATATCCAACTTGAATGAGCTTACAAGTGTGTCCTCAAAAATGGATTTATTTTCTATCCATTCACCAAATTCACCACTGCCAGAAAGGTAAGTGAGGAAAGCTCGGGATATTTCTCAGTCCTTCTGTGTTTCTTCTTCTTCAAACCTCTCTTTCTCTTTAAGAGTCAAGGATTCAGGTGGAGATTGTGACTTCATGCGTCGGTACAGCTTAAGAAAAGTGTCATAGTCAGTAGACTGTAATAAGGACTTCAATTGCACTTACTATCATGAATGATTTGAGTAAAGTGAGATGTGTAGCTCTGGACTGATCTCCAAATTGATCCAGATGCTCAAATGGATTTAAAACCAGTGCAAAAATGTATACTGCTTGATCAAAGGCTTTCCACCGCTTCTCCAAATGTTTCTTCATCCCAGTAGCAACAGATTTATTTGGATGGTTGCCAAAGTGAAGATAAAGACCACCAAGACTGAGTAAGATGTGATCTGGTTGTCCACTATCTCCTTGGTTGATATTCACTGAGAAGCAGATTGGTTCAATATCATCAGCAACAGTCTGAAGGTTTTTCCAGAAATTACTGCTCTCAAGAAGCTCGCAATGTTCAGTTGCAGTCTGAATCATTTTTTCCTTCACTTTGGCATTCTTTTCTGCACCAACCTGTGCTGCAATGATAGCTGGTTTATTAAGAAATGCTGCATGTCGGAGGGGTTCCTTCAAGTCAAGAAGGCGTCAAAATGCAACAGAATGTGTTGTCCAGCGTGTAAGGTTAGCAGTGAGGTAGGCCAAAGCTTTACCATTCTTTTCAATCTGAGCTTCATCAAAAATGTCCCAGACTTTTGTGTGATTGAGCAACCATCCCAACACCTCTGTTGCAGATTCTGCTGTCTCAGCTGCTTCCAGATTTTCTTTGAAGTAGTCTCCAAGTGCTAATCGAAACTGGAACACCTTGAGCATATAATATTATGATAGTGAGAGTACTAACCTGATGGCTGGAACAAGCAGGAGCAATAAGCCATGGTCATTGGATAACAAGAAGTTTGTGCCCCTTGCTACTCCCACCATCATCATCAGTGACAAACACCACTACAATGCACTTGTACTCCTCCTCAGTTTCATCTATCATCCTCTCAAATGCTACACTCATTGAAGGACCATCCTTACAGTCCTTGTTTGACTTCTTTAAATCAATGAGGTATGACTGCAAGAGATAGCATAAGAATAGTCATTCTTTCAGTTGAATATAAGATAATGTACCTGAGAACCTATGGATGCATTGACCCCTGTAACTGAGTTTCGTGACTTATCCTTCCATCCATCAGTCCTAAATAGTCAACATTAGCTGAAGTTATTATGCGAAGAAGCAATATGAGCTCACGCAAGCACAACATACTCCCCTTCCAAAATCTTGTGCAGATCTTCATCAATTATTGCATGTTCATCATTTAGAAGACAACCAGCAAGTTCACGTCGTTCAGGAATCACTTCTCCAGCATGGGAGCGCATCATAAGAAAAAGTTTGATGACCTCTGCATCAGAGGTCCAATGGAATGGGAGATTGGCGGAGATGGTTGCACGGATGAATTGGCATTTGATAAGATTGACATCCTCGGGTGTGAATGGAATGTTAAGACCCTTCGGAAACTTCAGGGTTTTCTGAACATGTGTCTCCACTTGTGTGAGCTTTTTCCGCTTCTTTGGTCATGAAACTCCACTGTCTGACAACTCATCATTTCCATCAGAAGCAGCCATCTCTGACCCTTTCCCATCTCTTTCTTGCTTCGCAACTTTCCGTGCCTTTTTGGAGGCATGTGGGCATCGCTTGGATCCAATAAGATGTGCGATCATGGCAGATTTCTCGCCGTTGATGCTCGGAACATTTTCACAAGCTATTCAATCTTGCATTAAACATTATACATTAGCAAGGCAAATTCACGTACCTCCTTTGAACCAAGCATAAGTTATCTGTGAGATTTCTGCTCCATTTTCATCAAGCTCTATTGGCAAGCCTTCCGGTTGATGTTGTTTGAGGCAGGCAAGGCAGAAAGCATGATAATGTGAAGAGTTTTTCTTTTCACCCTGGTGGAAGAACTCCCAAAGAGGACCTTTCTTGGGTGGCATTCGAGGACACTGACATCGATAAACTAAACAATATGCAGTGCAAGATTGCAATGTGTCAATTTGCAGTGCAAGATTGTGGCACGTCAATTTGCCGTGCAAGATTGCGGCGCGTCAATTTGCTGTGCAAGAGCATGGCACGTCAAATTCTGATTTCTTATGTCATCCTTAATTAAGGGTTATTAAGGATTGCTTTCAATACTAAGGCTTATGTTAAGGGTCTTATTAAGGCTTAAGGGTTAATGACAACACTGTTCACAACTCAGTGGTGGTAAAACACTGAGTTGTGTCAGCTAACTAAACTGGATGTATAAGATGCCAATAAAATGTAAGTACTAGAGTAGCGGGATGTCCGCATATGGTAAGTATATGTCCGTAGGGGCTTTGGATTGTATAGTAAAGTTAACACTCCCCCTTGAGCCAAAGGCTAAATAGACAAATTGTAAATATTAAGTAAGGAACAAAAATGTACGAATTTAATACAGGCAAGAGACTTGGTAAAAATGTCCACAATCATGTCATCTATAGGAACATATTGAACATCTGCTTATTTCCATTCAACAATCTGGCAAATAAAATGAAAATGGATATCAATATGTTTAGTATGAGCATGGAAAGTAGCATCCTTGGAGAGCCAAATTGCACTCTGATCATCACAGCAGAGTATGGTGGATTTGGTGATGAGTTTAATGAGTTTGGAGAAGAGTGCATGCAACCAAATAAGCTCTGGCAGCATGAGTGAGTGCAACATATTCGGATGCAGTGCTTGAGAGGGTGACACATCTGCAAAAGTACCCTATTGCCCAGGGAAATTTAAGTCAAACCCAGGTACCCTCAGTGTGCCTGGGACACCCAGAGAGCCCAGGCTCCCTAAGCTCCCTGAGAGTCCCAAGGGACACCCTCCATTTCCTATGGGGACTAGGGTTATCCAAGAGAGACTTAAAGGTCCCTTGTTTAATTTTAGTTGTCCAAATCATCAGCAAAACCTGTATGTTGCTGGAGCAGTTCAGAGCATTGAATTGATGCTCTGGAGTGCTCTGACTGCTCTGGCCACTCTGAAGCTGTTGGTGCTGATGGAATTGATTGCCAGCTGTCACAGAATGTCGGGCAAGTAACGTAAAAGGAAGGCATTGCAACATGTTACAACACCTTCCTTTTATATCATATAACTGACAACTGGCAATATATATGTGGGAAACTGCCAGAATGTTGTATAAAAGGTGCTGCTGTTCAACTCCAAGTTGAACATTGAACTTGTACTTTTTTTCTTACTTCCTTCCAGTGTCGTAACTTGGTCCACATATATTTCCTCTCTTGGTAAGTTCTTATCTATTTTCAGCATCAATTGACTAATATTTAGTAATGTCTAAAGGTTGTGGAGGCAGAAGCAGACTTAGAGAGTGAGAGATGGGGGAAACAGAAATTAGGAAACATTGACTAGCCACTTAGTAGTAGTAGAGTAGTACTTATGTTGACGGCATGCACTCTCATACAATAAATGATGCATATGAACTTGCTATTATTATTGCCTGGTTACCATGTGAAATTTCTCAATTAAAATTAAATGGGGTTCAAAAGTTTGTGTCAAATGATGGGTGGTCTCCAGAAAGCACTCTGGAGAACATAAATGTTTTGCTGATTCGCTCTTCTTTTGCCTGACTCAGAGCACTCTAGAGCACTCTAGAGCTACTATCCTTGCTCTGGCTGCTCCAGAAGCTCTGGAGCACTCTGGAGTACATACAGGTTTTGCTGATGATGGAAGGGCAGACTTAAGCTGGAAGTAATACAGGGAACCAATGCTGGCCCAAGGGAAATCAAAATTCTATTGAAGATACTTTAGTATGGCCTGAATATTGCCAAGGCTACTCTGTTGGCACCCTATCAGAGCCTAAGGCTAGCAAAAAAACTAAGAACATTCAAAAAAAGTATGCTGAAATGAATGGATGTATTATTGGTTTTTTCTTGGAGATCTGTGTATAATGCCTAATGCAACCTCCTAGCAGTATATGTATGCACTAAATATCCTTCAAAGCAATATTGATTGCCCAAAGATGTAATATTGTAAGCTTTGATTCATTGTAATCAAAGAATTGATTGGTTCAAGATAAGGCATTCATTATTAGTGATGTGATGGCTCCGGCTCAGAGCCCTTGAGCCCCCTGAGCCGGGCCTGGCCAGAGCCATCACTAGGGCTCAAAGCAGCTCAAGGCCTGGCTCAGATTTTTCAAAGCCCTGAGCCTGGGCCTTGGGCTGGGGCTCAAACTCTTGGCAGAAAATTGCCAATAATCTACTATATAGCTGTTTACCAATTTCTCCATGTGAAATCTGGCACCTTCCACATTCAAATCTTGGCGTCTTCTTTCCCCTTAAGCAATCTCAATGTCAGCATATTCAAGCCGTCCATCAGTGCCTTCCGCTAAGCTTTCCGATCCAACCAGTGGAGCAATACAACTTCCATCACAGAGGGATGCCATAGCTTGTGCAAAAGCTGAACAGCAATGGAATGAAGCAATAGAAAAGTCACGGAAACAGCAGGAAGCATCCAAAGGTCTGGAAGAGGATAATGGCAACTCTGCCCAGTTGCCTCAAGGTGTGTCACAAGATTTTTAAAGTGTCTCATAATTCTTATTCTAGATGCAGCTGCTTCAAGTGCTACTACATCCAACAAATGTAACACCACTTCTCTCACAGATGATGAGGATGTTGTCAATCAAAGTCCCAGCTCAGTCTGAGACTGAATTAACCAACACAGTCAAAGCCAAGTCTAAAGGGAAATCCAAAGGCATGTAATTTGACTTTGAATCTTTTGTGTTCAATCAGAATTTAATCTATCTTTGACTTTAGTCAAACAACCACACATTGTCACTGAAGACCCCAGAACAATTACATTAATATCCGATAATGACAGTGAAGTGGCTGTGAAACCCACCAAGGCAAAAGGAGGCGATGCAGCCCACTTTTTTGAGAAACCCCATCGCATTTCTGGACAGCCAAAACCTTGACGCAAATGCAAACTGTGCCCATATGTTAATATTCCAATATGCTTCAACCATAAATTATTCTTATGACTGATTTACTTTAGAGACACATTTACAAATGAGATCTCCACTCTATGTCGTCACCTTGGTCTGAAGCATGAGGTATGCTTTTTTTCTCAGTTTCTACTGCATTTCTAATCTCTTTGTGCTAGTTCCAATACAGGCAGTGGTGTAAAGCCAAACAACTTCACATCCATGATACCCAAGGACATCAAAATTCGAAAAAATGCTGTTGAAGCTGCCGCTGCATCCCAGACTGTCATTGATGACCATGCAGTACCGCTTCCACGTAAAGAGTGGGTTCTTCCATATTTGGATGAGCTTTTTCAACAAGCAGCGATAGAATGGCTCATTGAGACTGATCAGGTTCGTATTAATGTTCTAGCTTCAAATTTGCAATGCCTCATACAGTATATCAGCCTATTTCAGCACTTGAGCATCCCAGGTTTTGGGAGATGATTGGTACTGCTGCCCGTACCACCAACAGTGTCAAAATACCTAATTGCAAGGCTACGCATCAGTCCATCATTGCTCTATTCAAGAAAAATCTTTACAACCTTTGGACACGATTTGCGGTGAATGATTTCTGCTGCTATATGGTCCTTTCAGCATACTGTGGCGGCGAAAATTAACCAAACACGCAAAATGTCACCTTGTAATGGCCATAGCGGGGCAAATAGCACATATTACAATTTGTGCCTGGGAGCAATATTGTAGCCCTTTCGATTCCGCAGATGGTCCACTTTTCATATTTAAAAAATACTTACAAATGGTAGAGTTATAGGTCAATACGTACAAAGCATCAAATTTTATGATGTAATTTTTGTGAATTTTGACTCTAATGAGCTTTTTTCAATGTGTTCCTAAGCTTTTCTTGCAATTATTTTTGTACAGGACTACTATTGAGACCATAAGGCTTTTATATTGTGGCTTAAAACCAGAAGGAACATGCCATACTGATGCATCAATTGAAGATGTTTATTTTTACCTGAAATTACAATAGCAGATGAATGAGGGCAAATCTTGGGAAGGTTTAGTGGATGATTCTATATCATCTTGAGTCCTAAAGTGATTCCACTTTACAGAATTAAATAATATAGGAAACTCATTGAATTATAGCTTAAGAAACTTCAAGTAGCAATTTTTCTGGGGTAATTTTGAGTTTAATGGCCTTAATTTGAATGTTTTTGAACCTTTTCTGCTGATATTTTTTTCTGGTCAGACCCTAGGGATGCATATACCTTCATAACACAAGTTGGGTCCATGAATGAGGCCATTTTCCATGTCCAAAAACACAAATCTTCCACCATTATTTGCAAAAATCTGCCCTAAATAAAAATGTGAGCTTGTATTTAGCCTGTGGTGTCTGAATTCAAGCATTGAGGCTGTGATGGAGTTCTTTGATGCTGGAGGATATCTATGAATCATTTTGGATGGTACAGTCACTCTATGTACTGAAGACAAGAGGCAAGAAATTCTTAGTCCCTAGTTGGGCCATATTTCTGGGATGGTGGAGGCTTTTTGATCAGAACCAAGACCAGTATGATGTGGCTAAGATGTATTATGGAACTATATGCATCCCTAGAGTCTGGTCAGAAAAAAATATCAGCAGAAAAGGTTCAAAAACATTCAAATTAAGGCCATTAAAATCGAAATTACCCCAGAAAAATTGCTACTTGAAGTTTCTTGTGCTATAATTCAATGAATTTCCTATATTATTTAATTCTGTAAAATGGAATCACTTTAGGACTCAAGATGCTATAGAATCACCCACTAAACCTTCCCAAGATTTGCCCTCATTCATCTGCTATTGTAATTTCAGGTAAAAATAAACATCTTCAATTGATGCATCAATATGACATGTTCCTTCTGGTTTTAAGCCATAATATAAAAGCCTTATGGTCCCAATAGTAGTCCTGTACAAAAATAATCGCAAGAAAAGCTTAGGAACACATTGAAAAAAGCTCATTAGAGTCAAAATTCACAAAAATTACATCATAAAATTTGATGCTTTGTACGTATTGACCTATAACTCTACCATTTGTAAATATTTCTCAAATATAAAACGTGAACCATCTGCGGAATCGAAAGGGCTACAATATTTCCCCCAAGCACAAATTGTAATATGTGCTATTTGCCCTGCTATGGTTGTTACAAGGTGACATTTTGCGTGTTCGGTTAATTTTCGCCGCCACAGTATTAATACATAGCAATTCACTATAGCAAGACATTAGCATTTATCATAAAATAAATATTTAAAAATATACCCTTAGCTGGCACTTTGCATGAGTTGTTCGAGTAGAGGTGGAGGCTATGGGTTCAATCTCCATATGGTGCCGTTTCCAAGATGGCACAGTAATTCCTTGAGATGTTGCCAGCTGCTTCTTTCCCTTTAGCTTAGCATCACCTTTTTTCCTTGACCTTTCTACTTGCTCCAAAGGTTTCAGTCCGTTCTCAATGAGACTACCTAATGCCCAAGTGACATTGTCACATGCAAGTTTCCAGTTTAGCCAGTTCCCTGGATTACAAGTCTGTGCCCCATCAATGTTGCTCACATTCCCCCACCAGAACAACATTAAAGTTACACACTGAAGCCTGTTCTTACCAAATGCAATTTTCAAAGGCCCCCAATCCACCCAATCAGGTCTGCCGGCAATTCTGTCACCATCAATTCTGTTGTCTGGCTGCATGTTTGCCCACCAAATTTTCTACTTCTCATTCCACTCTGTGAGATTTCCTACAGTTCCAACTAGGAGATTGGCAATTTCAGAAGTTTTGTAGTGGTTTTTGTACCATATACCCAGCACATCAGGTTTACTCTCTGCACAGAGCGTCTTTCCTGTTTCTACATACCCCCCTTCACATTTGTAATCAAGGTAATTCTCCAAAAGGTCCTGCCGACCTTCCCACTCCGAACCTTTTTGAAATTCAAGGAGAGCAGCTTGAAGTTCAGAATGGAATGAGGCAAAGTCATCTGGCAGATTATTGGAGGGAGATTGAGAAGACGTCTCATTGGGGAACCCATTGGCTAGAGGTGAACCATCTTGGCCATTGCAAGGAGATGGATGTGAGGGGTAGGCATGGAAGCTGTTCCGCTCATTGGAAAGAGATGGGGTTGGGGAATCTTGACAATGTGTAGCTTCCAAAAGAGAGTGAGGGCACAGAAAATATCCATTAGGCAGAAAGTCAGGAATGAGAACATCCTTTCCAGAGCTGAAAGGCTCCAGAGATCCTGCATGTCAAATTTCAGCAGCCACGTTCATCAAAATTGGTATAATCTTCACCACAAGGTTTGGTGCTATGGAATTTCCTCAACATGGAACTTTTGCAGTAGGCGGAGAATGGACAGTCTGGTGTGGCAAATCCCTAGGAACTGCATGCAGACGTGCTTGCAAAGCAGAAGCAGTAGAGTTGCCTCTTGCCTCCTTGGTTTGTATGACAGTGTTGGTAGTCCCTAATGCTCGGCATGGTGCTTGGAAAGGCCTCGAGAAATTGGTTGATACAGCCTCATCATCACAAGGCCTTGCACCACCAGCCAAAACACCTGCCAAAGCAGCATTGTTGATGAATAAAGCAGTTGTGTCTGGACTGCCACAATTCAAAACTGGTGGATCAGTTCAAGGATGCTCTGAAGGAAATACTGGTGCATCAGCTGCAAGCACTCAAGTGGCACATTCAGCAGGGGCTACATAGAAAACAGGTTAGCAGATCATTGAGAACAAGTCAATAGATCTTACAGAACACTTTCATTCCAAACTTTGTAAGAATTTGCTCAAAGGTTTGATACCCCATTGGGTCAGACTCCAGCCAATTAAGCTTTGTACCAAGGGTCTCCCCTACATGAATACGTAATTAAAATCAGTCAATTGTTCACCCATGTACTTAACACTCACCTTTGTACATTAATTGCACTGTTCGAGTGTCTAATTAGGCCACAAAGTAGAATGGAAACTGCCATTCCAAACTCTATGTGAATTCCTTCTGCAAAATCCTTCACCGCTTGATAAAGATCCCTCAGTGCACTGGGCATAAGTTCAATTAGCCTATAAAAGCCAAATAAATCAACAGGATAACATACTGGTCATATTGCTCAGCAGACTTGGCTGGAACGGCTTTTCTCTACTCTTCCCATTCCTTCAGCTCTTTGCTGTGAGCCTCAACCACTCGTTCTTGAACTTGGGCTCAAAACTCATCAGTCTGAGCCTCCCATAGCCTACATGTTACAAGCTGGTGTATATGAACTACAACCGGTGGCTTTGGTTTCTCATTCTCCTCATCTTCAGCAGCCTCACCCTCAGGCTCATCTTCTCCCCTACCATCCTCTTCTCTGGCCGCCTTCAACTGCTCATGCTCCTTGTACTCTGCCAGCTTGCTTTGATAAGCTACTTTAGCCAGTTTGAGATCCTTCTCATATGCAGGCTTAATCATGGACCCATAGTATATTTTTGAGAACTGAATGAGGTTTGCTGGGCCATTTGGGTTTAGGCAAGCTGTCGCCACGAAAGTTGTCAAGTATTTGCTGCAACAATGACGCATTGCTTTGGCAAAAATTACTGAAGTGGGTGTGGTACCATTGAGAGATTCTCTGTTGAAAATTAAACTTGAGGCTGAATTTATGAGCTGAAACACATACTTGGTGCAATTCACTGAATTCCTTCTGGCACTGCAGTTGCTCAGCTTTATCTAATTCATCCCATCCTAAGTCCAAATTATCATCATCCGGATCAGGGGTATCCTCCTCCAAATCCTCCATACTAGGCAGGTTCCCATATTTGATCAAATATTTAGTCATCATAAGGGTGTAAAAATACCCAGCTTTGTCGTGTCCTGCTGCTTGAGCTGTCTCCCATTCTTCCTGATACCAAGTGAAAAAATCTAGCTTTGTTCCAAAAATCCATGATTTTTTTCCAGCCTCTGGTTCTTTTTGTGTGCCATGGTATGGATGTTATGGTGGCTGGAGGTACTTTGGTTTGAAACTGATTTTAATTTTTCAATTTCTCACCCCTAATACATATCATAGCAGAAGTACTGACTACAAGACTTCAGCACCAATTGTAAGAGACCTAAATACAACATACATAGGGAAATCCTCATTATTACTCAAAGCTGTTGCGTTCAAAACACCGTTTGCCTTACTGTATTAAAATAATGACCCAATGTTCACTGTCGCCATCATGATCCACTTTCATTCCTCAGCACCTTCAAGGTCTAGATGTTCCATGAAACGCAAAAAGGTGGGCTTAAAGTTGTCAAGCTGAATGTTCATAAATGACATACTGTGAACAGGTCAGAATGCGAGCATCGGGGAATCAATGATGTGCTTGAGCCTCAGGGCCCTCATTCCTTGGCAGCTTCAAGGTCTAGATGTTCCATGAAATGCACAAAAAGGTGGGCTTAAAGTTGTCAAGCTGAATGTTTGTAAACAGCATGCTGTGAACAAGTCCAAAACATGAGCATCGGGGAATCAACAATGTGCAGGGATTAGACATAGAGAACATTCTCTCTTGAAGTTTGGAAAGGGGACAACATGCTTCAGACAAAAAACGTCAGTCTTGTGTTTCAGGGGTGAGAATAGAAAGAAATACCTTTTCACAAAGTGATAGACAGGCTGCAATTCTTCTGCTTCCACTTCCTGGTACAGGAAACCTAGGTGATGATGCAACTTGCTCATCCCAGACTGATTTGCAAGATCAGTTCTGTACCAATTGCAGGCGATTGCCTTCTTGGGTTGCAGTGAAGTTCCAATACCTTGGCTGCCGTAAGCCCCACAGTCCACATCAGTTAGTTCATCTTAGTCTGTAGCAGTGGTAAGTGCACACAGTAATTCAGATTGCTGCAGCTGTAAGACAATAACGAGCTAGATCCCCAAGAGCCTCCAACTAGTTTTGGTGGAAGTAGCTAAAGGTTGTTCTTCATATAGTCTGAAGTAAGTAAAATGTGTAGGCATAATAGATGAATTCCTGAAAACGCTCCATGGCCAAGGGTGAATTGAGACATGCATGTTGTGGAGAATGAAGAATCTAGTGGCAAGTGGTCACCCATAATCACTTGAGGATGGTGGAGCGAATGAGTGTGGAGGAGATTTTGGATGTGGGATAGGAGGAAGTAGAGGATAGACTTGCCACCCATGGAGGTTGTTACAGTATCATACCAATCAAGAAAGGAGGCACCAAGGAGGAGGATTGCATGGCCAGATAACTATGAAAGTGGGATTAGAAAGGATAGATCTAAGGATGATAAAAGGAATGCACATATGAAGGATTCAGAGTAATGAGATCCTGGGAAAGGTTTGCTTTATTTGAGTTGTAGAATTCCCAAGCAGCTGTGAATCAGTAGGTTAATTAATCAAAAAGAGAAGGGACAGAGGAGGTACAAACTTTTCCCAGCCAGCATCTTACTAGCTCTGTACTTTCCACTCTGATTAGCCTCCCTCCCATTCTTCTCAACCTCTTTAATTGCTTGACTATTCTACTTGACCTCAGAGAAGTCTTCGGGTTTGGGTTATGGCAATGGGTAGATGGAGCCTGAAGCTTGGAAAGCGCTTTTGAGGGTGCTGAATTGTACCCTGTCGATCATTAGTGTACTATCCTTGAAGTTTGTGTATATTGTAAGGAAACTGTTCCTCAGGCAGTACCATTTTATTGGTGCTAATTTGTGGTGGTTCTGAGACAATAACAAGGACTGGTGGTTGAAGCTCGAGGAACGAAAGCAACAGTTGAAACTGTGAGAACAGATTTAGTCTGCCTTGGAAGTGCTAGCCATGCATCCGGAACTCACCTTCCCTTCTACCTGGAACATTTATATGCCAGGCGATTCACAATCTGTCTTTTGGAATAATATTCTATCATACCTGTATATGTTCAATGGAAGATTTAGAGTGATACAATCTTTTCTACTGCTTATATGAGTGATCTGATTGAACTGGGACCCAATTTATTGAATTTTTATCCTGAACTCAAGACATATCTTAAGGTGTAAGGCTTGGGGATTAATGAGACTTGGCTGCCCTCATTAGGACACTTCATTTATTATATTTATCCAATTTCCATGAAACTGGAAAGTAGTGGAGTTGTGTGGCAGTCCAAAGTGCATTCTTCAGAAACTGTGAAGCTTGAATTGAACCTTTTGAATTATTGGGTCAGCATATAGTTGTCTACAGCAGGTCTGAGGTATATACATTTGAGACATTGTAACCGCCGCATCGATGATTGCAATGCGTTTGGGAATCCAAATATTTATCCCTTTGGTTGCTCTTCCCTCTTATCGAGCTAAGATTTGGCTGTTTTTCTGGATGAGTCAAAGCTTGAATCGAACCTTTCAAATTATTGAGTCAGCATATAGTTGTCTACAGCAGGTCTGAAGTATACACATATGGCACACCATAACCACTGCATTGATGACCGCGATGCATTTGGGAATGCAAATGTTTATCCCTTTGGTTGTTCTCAGAAGTTGATTCGCCCCTCTCATATTTGGCTGTTTTTCCGACATTTATCTGTCTGTCTCTTTCCATGGTTGTCTTATATTCTTAGTGATGTCAAAGATCAGCCTGGTTGTCACAATTGTGTTTGGATGCTGTTGCATCAGTGTCCTGTACTGATACAATCTCATGAAATGAACTGAGAAAACTAATAAGTACTGATAGCTTTCTTTTTACTCATTTGAGAAAACAAGCTCTCTATCTTTGGTCTGAATTGTGGCCATCTAAGAATCTGAGATGTTCATAGGATCAAGAACTTCATTGAGATTGTGTACATACTGCTTGAATAGGGATATACTAAGTATGTATGCTAGCTGGTGTTCTACCTGCAGGAAGCCACACCCAAAACTTCTCCAAGGCCCCCTTCCACTGTCAAGTGTTCTCCTTTACCCACTGCTCCTTCTCCTTGGGAGTTGCGTGTGCTAAACAGTCCTTATCATTTTGAGATCCATTGTAGCGGAATCGAAACAGTGCACCAGCAGAGTACTGAGTGATCGGGTATCTCTGTTCACCAGCCTGAATTGGAAGGTTCAAATGGCAAATTAAAGCTGAGTTGATGATAATGGTAGTGGCGGCAGGGAAATGAAGAATGATCCTGAGGTTCCAAAGAACCAGTTCTCCTCCGTGGTGATTGTTGAAGGCCCCCACACAGCTAATGGCACAGCCCCCGGGGGCATAATTGGCATGGTCGACATGGTCGTCAGTAGTTGTCCAGGGACCAAGGTTGAATGTTGTGGCAGCAAAGACCATGTTTCGGAAATTCTTACAGAGGCTTGGCTTCCAGTGTCAAAGATCCTCATCATTCTGCTTGTACTTGGTATACATGCCAGGGCAGAAACATTTGTAGGCACTGTTTGCGATCCCAGACAGATGCTGCACAGCTGGATTTGCAAGAAGACTTTTGAGGACTTTCAGGTTCTTCTTGCAATGCTTTGAATTTGACGGTTCCATCTAAAGAACCACTCAGTGAGTACACGGATCAAAAGCAACATTTATGGTAGGCGTACCTGTCCACCACCATGAGAGTACCCGATTGCTATGGCAGTAAACTCCCCTTGTTGGTTATTGGCTTGCTTTGCACTCAACTTCAGGTTGACCCGAGCCTTATCAAGGACCCAAGCTGCCTCTTTGTTTATGTCAGGCATCCAGTTTGGGTCACGAGGCCTTCCAATGCAATGGACAAGACCAAGTCCTTGGTGATCACAAAATACAAGGTTGGACCTATGAGGAGGTATATATTAGCACCCAAATGTTGCAATGAATAAATAGAACTTACTCGCCATCCCAATCAATGTAACAAAGCTTCCTGAACACTCTTTCACGCTTCCATCCACCGTATTGCTTGGTGGCTCAAATGCCCTGATAGCCAGTGGTAGTCACAGGAAGGTCTACCACGTCTAGATCAAGAGTGTGGACTTTGGATGCATCAATGCATTGACAACTGATTTCCTTGCTGTAAGGCCCATCACTCATCCTGATATGCTTTGTATTTCAATAAATCTTCTTATACAGTTTCTTACTGGCCTTCCATTTTGTGTTGATGGGTTTGATGGTGGTAGATGATGCTGGAGGCATTGGGAAAGGAAGGGAGTTGGGGATAGAAGTATGTGTAGGCAGAGAAGGCAGTGTATTGTCCTCAGAGTCAGTGAGATCAGGGAGTGAGCCATCTATTAGATCCCAATACTCAAAAGTAACCTCTTCATTTGAGATATTGTAGAGGTTAAGGTCAAGAAGATCATTGGAAGGAGTAGTGTGATGAGAGAATCCGAGATCCAATGGTCCGTTGTCTTCATCTTCTTCTTCATCCTCATCTCCTTCAAGACTATCCTCAGACTTGTAACCCTCCTCCAATTGTCGATAGTATTCCGCTTCCTCTGCTGCAAGTAAATTGGCAAGGTCAATATTTAACAGAATAGCATGCATTTTGAGCGAGTTTCTGTGAAGAATTACATTAGTAAGATTCAAAATGAAAGGAATTCAATCTTAAAGTGAATGAGCATTATCCAGCATGTTGTTAATAGCACCGCCAGAGATGGCAGCACACACAAGCATCGTGCTGTTCAGTGCTAGATATGTAGGGTTTAAAAGTGCAGTTCATTAACCACTTAAAAACTGCCAACTGCACTGCACTGAACTGCAGTGCAGATAAAAAAACATTGCACCAGTGCAGCAGTTGCACTGCAGTGCAGTTCTCGGTTTTCTAGAATTCGGAAATTCAAATAACTGATAAAAACCGGTGCAAACCAGTGGTGCACTAGTGTAATTTTCCATACTAAGTAGGTGTGTATATACTTGTAGTATGGTAAATATTTACTTACAGTGTTCACTTACAGTACTTACCAGTATTATAGTAGGTGTTTCACTTGAGTTTCCATGCTTAGTGTTATGATACTTACTTACAGTGATTACTTACTAACTAGTAGTAATATACAGCAAGTAATTATGAGCATATGCCAATACTTACTAACTAGTAGTAGTATACAGTAAGTACTGATGAGTATATGTTAATACCAATACTTACTTACAAGTTACAGTCACTTATACTCACTAAGTACTAATGAATATTGCTACCAAATACTAGTATCAATATTAGTAGTAACCTTTACTTACTGGAATGACCTCTTTAATACATTTTTGTAGTAAATATACAAGTTGTTAATTTTTGAAGCTATCTGGAACTGCAGAACTGGTGCAAACCATATAACTGCACTGAACTTGCACCAGTGCAACTTAGAACTGCATTGCAGTGCAAGGTTTGCCAAAAGTGAGTATTTTTAGCAACAATGCAGTTTCCGGTTCTCCAAAAATGGCTCTAAAAACCAAACTGCACCGCACTTTAGAACCCTATAGATATGTAATGAAAAGAAAACATAATAAATGAATAGAAAAACAAAATTGGCATACCTGGAGCCATATCTTGAGAGTGCTCTGAAAGTTGCGGGTCAGAACTGATGGAGAACCAATTCAACGAACTTGAGCACCACACATTAGATCACATGCATGTGACAAATTCAGGTGCTAAACTCAGGCGCCAAGAACTACCGACAAGATTTGAATAGATCATTTCTGTTTGATTTTGGCTCTAGAGTCATCAAGTAAAGTTTGGGCTTGAAGGTTTGTCACCATTTCCTCTGTACATATGTGTAGTATTTTGCTAATCAAAGCTCAAGACAGGACCTCTTGAGGTTTCCGTATAACAGCAGGTAAGCTTATGGTGACACGATCTAACCTTTCCAACATAATCTATAGGGAATTTATGTGTGGTTCTAGAGCCATATTCATGCTGTGAATTTCGTATTTTAGTCTCATTCTTCCAGTACTTATAGCTGTCTGTGCATATGCCAAGTTGTGAAAATGTTTAATAATTTCTAAACTTCATCAACAACATGTCAAAACATCGCAAAGAAGGGGACTTCTACGAGCACCCTATACATTGTTTTACAGCAATATCAGTATCTCAGGATGCACGCAGAGTCAATATACATTCGCAGCCATTACCATCTCTACCAGAAACTAGCAAGCAGCAGGCTGCAAATTTTTCAAGTGTTTCCTTCAGCCCAGAAGACCACTCCACAGATTTTGGGATGCATCCGGATCACTGGGCAGACATTGCAGAATTAGAAGGCCTCATCAATGACCAGGAACTGAATCAGCTACAAGTAGATGAGGAAGATGATGCCGCTAACATCACTGTGGTGAAACCTGCTCCTCGGAAAAGTGTATATTTCAATTTGTTTTAATGCTCTACCTTCCAGCTGAATTTTGTTGGTTTTGTAGGGTAACCCAATAAAGGCCTGGATACCATATCAGGACCAGTACCTTGATGTTATGGTATGGCATAAGAGCAGACAGGGGTGAGGTAATATATATGCAGCATGCAAGGCAGAAAATGCTTGTTTCCAATGTGTAGAGGAGGAATGCTTCCTTGCTGGTATGTTTTGCCAGAAATGTGTAGTAAATGGCCACCGTAGCCTACCATTACATTGGATCGAGGTCTGTGCTATCCATGAGCACCCATTATTTTTTTTTGCTGAATTTTATACAGGAATGGCAAATGAATCACTTTCAAATAACATCTTTAAAGAAACTGGGAGCTAGTTATCAACTTGGACATGAACCTGGAAGAATCTGCCATTTTCCAAAAAAAGCTCATGTCAACTTCACTGTAGTTCACACAAATGGCATACACAACATAGCAGCAAAATTTTGTGGGTACCAAGGAGCTAGTCATATGCATGCAATCCAACTTCTACAAACTTGTTGATTTCCTGCTACTGTTTCTGAGCCTCAGATGTGTACCAGCTTCTCCTGCTTTAGACTTTTCCACCATCTCAATTCCCTTGCCAAAATCCCAGCTTATGACTTCTATAAAGGATTAGAGATCATGACTGAGAGCCAAGTAAGAGCCAAGCCCAAGGTATAGCTTGTAATATTCCACCTAATTTCTGTATTGATTGTCTTTCCTAGAACTGTTATAAAGCATTTCTACTCACAATGGTGCAGTGGTGATTGCTTAAAATGTGCAAATGGCAAGGGCAAGCACATGGTCCATCTGGAATACAGGGAACTGCACAGGGTGAGCTTGCAGTAGAGTGTCTGGCTTGTCCACAACCTGGACGTAACCTTCCAATGGATTGGAAGGACTATCCGGAGAACCTTCAGTGCATTACATACAAGCCTTTTTTTGAGCCTCTATATTTACTTGACTTCAGGTTTCTCTTCTATATGTTCCTCACTATTGATGCCAATTTTTAATTGAAAAACAAGATAGTGTCAAACGAAGTCAAGAACCCATTACTAATGGATGGATGGGCATATTTTGTGCTAAAATCAGAATATGCTGAGCACCTCAAGAAATATGTTAACCAGGTGGAGGTCAGTCTTGAATGTTTAGTAAGTTAATTTAAAGGCCTTCTCAAGATTGTTTTAGATGAGCAGCTGTTCCGGTTTTGCAGTAATGTTCTTGGCAAATTTAAAGAATATCAAAGGGTTATGAACTTCCGGTGTAGCTGGGGTGTGCTGTGCGCAACATGGGCTGTGATGGAAGAATGGGATGAGTGACCTTCAGGTGGGAGAATGGTGAGTAACAACAGAACTGGATTTTGCATAGTATTGTTACTGACTTCTGCTTAGATATTGCAACATCAATTTCATATTTACCATTGACAGAGAGGATTGGATTTTCATTGTTGTGCCCCATGATATTTCCTGCCACTGGTTGCTTAATTTTTGGAAGTGAATGGAAGAGATCAACTCTAGAATCCGCATCCAGTACAGGGAAAACCACATTATATTCATGATTCCCAAGTTTCATATCAAAGCACACCAAGAAGTCAACCACCAGAAGTTCTCTTTTGATTAACAACCTGGAGTGGGGGAAACACATGCAGAAACAGTAGAAGAAGGATGGGTGTCTTCAAATAAAGCTGCATCTCAGACCAAGGAGATGAGTACGGCAAGTAGAGCATTAACATTGGATAATATCTTTGGTTTCTACAATTGGCAACTAGCACAGAGCCTTGGTGAGTATTGTATAGAATAATTTATCCTTTAATCTCACACAGGTTGCAGATTGTGTGCTAGGAAAACATCTTGTACATGCTGTGAAGGAGTTCATGATTCATGATAATGATTTTGTGGATTTCACCGAGAGCCTCAGGAGATCCATTGGGGAAGAGACCTTAAACAGGTGGGACAAGATGATAGAGGCCTGGGACAAGGATAAGACTATGCCCTGTCTGTGTGAATTTCCTGATGAAGGTACAGATACATTTTGGGAACCTGGAATGCTTCTGACAATAACAAACAGAGAAAATGAGCTTGAAGGAGGTTAAGGTGGATTTAGCCAAAGAGGAGCATGAGGCGCTGTCTTGGGGTATCAATGTGCACTCCTCTAGCAGGTGCGTTTTTTTGGTGCTTGGTCTTCAAATTGAGGAGTCGCAGTGTGTATATTTTCTCCATGCAAAGCTTTCCTTTCTTAATGCATGCCCCTAGATGTTCAAGAGCTCTGCAAATCAAAACAACTCCACATCCCACTCCAACTCAAACACTTGAGTTGCAACAAGATGCTTCAGCTATCCTTAGAAACATACAGAGTTTCCAAAACTTCCAAGCACTCCTCATGCCGATCCTTTGCAACCACCTCTCAGAACAGTAGCAGGGACATTTGGACAAGCCCAATGTGAACTGACCCGAGCATATCAAACTTTTCCTTCCATCTGACTTTCAAATCTCCACCAGAAATGATGTTTGCATTGGGGGTCTTGGGGCCATGGAAGCAAGGTTACAGGAGGCAGAGACTCGGGATTCCTTGAAGCATTTGCAGCAAGGGCTTTGAGCCAGAACAATGACAGCTGCCTTCAAGCTGAAAAATGTTACAGGGCAGGTACACAATACTAGAACCCTGGGTGTTCTTCGAAACATTGATATACAGGTGTTCAAGAGCAAGCTCTGCTACTGCCAAGCTCAATCAGCTCTTCTTTCATTGAAGGGACAGGGTAAGTGGGAATGTGAACTTAGGGTGCTGGCAGATGATGATGTTTGTGGTTTGAGTGAACACGCTCTATCAAGGGAAGAACGTGAACAAGAAGATACAAACGAGAACGGGGATTCATTGATGAGGTATTGGAAGGTAATACGGTTTGGCTTCCCCAAATGGGGGAGAGCCAGCAAACTCTTTCATGGATTTGGTATAACCAAGCAGTATCAGCTTCTGATGCTTCTTTCAAAGACGGTATGTTTATATCTTTCAGACTGCTTCCTTTCTCCAGTTCTGATGTTTTGTCAGTGGTTCGGGTGGAATATGCAAAGGAAAAAGCACGGGCTGACTGCTGGAAGGAAGAGGTTTATTGTTGACAGAAGAACTACGGCGGACTAAGGAATTCTCAGTATACAGATCAGAGGAATGGCTTCAGAAATGAGGTGCAAGGCCAGGTGTAAACTGCAAGCTGCGTGAGAGACTTGATGCCTATGCCTATCAGCAAGCAGAGTATCACTATCAGTATGCACAACATGTTGACACACAATGGGAGAAGCTACAGGATCATGCTCAAAAGGTGGTGAATAGAATGCCCAGCCTAACAAAGCTTTTTTTTGATTTAAAAGACTTTGGTGAGCAGGATGCTCTGGTAGGTGAGGACTAACAAGTAAGCTCACCAATTTGGAAGGGCAAAGCTGTACATAGAGTGTTATGTAATATATTACCATATGAATGTGTCAGATACCTCTTTGAGTCAGCCAGACAAATCAAACACTTTAGACACAACACTTATTGGTTACATGTCACAGTTGTGACACCAGAAATCATTTTCACTTATTTTGGTATAATGTAAGCTAAAGCGCTTCTTGCTTACATGTCACAGGTGTGATACTGGAACTCCGTTTTTGCCTATTTTGGTAATAATGTAAGATGGCAGCAAGGAGCTTCACAATAAGATTGCCAAAAGCAGTAATTCAAGTATTTTGGGCCCTGCATTGTAATGTGGGCTCACCTTGCTGCTACACCAAAGCCCATCCTACATTGGAATGCAAGCTGTGGCCAGAGCCACCTGCATTGTAATTTGGGCTCTACATAGGGTGAAACTACTCTTGGCATGGGCCAGCCACAGCTTAATATTTGTCAGGCTTCTCATAAGATATGGGAGCATGCCCGCCTTCCTCAAAATCTCCAGGTTGTTTGCGTGTCATGCCAGACATTGATGCATCTGGTTGTGAGGGTGCTTCCGTGCTACACAGGAGATTGTTGAAGAAAGAGGACATCACAGGCTTGTGAAGAGAGAGTGGTAAAGAGAGTGGTAGTAGCAGAAAGATTGGGCTGCCAGGCCTTGAGAATGATATGGGTTCTTGGGGAGGATTCCCCGAATTTATATCTTTTTGCTAGTAAGTTTTCTGGCTCCAGACATGGGAAAACCATAGGGAGTACTCAACAATTGTACCAGATCTGCTGTGTCACACTATACTAGCCAATTATCAATGCTTCAATTAATTGTTCTTCGAGCTCAGAAAGACAACAATTGTTCCAGGTCCGTTTGTCACACTGTACCAGACAATTATTGATTGTGTTGAATCAATGCTTCAATTAATTGTTCTTCGAGCTTGTGATATATCTGTTATGACCCAAGCCCCCCTACACTTTTTCCAACTAATAACTACCTACAACTACTGGGTTACCTTATCTCACAACTATCAACCATCAGTTCCAGTCATGTGGATACACTTACATACAGCTGGTATAGCCTTCCCATAGCCTTCACTGGCTGTACCTATAGCCACACCATAGCCTCCAAGAGCTATGCACATAGCCCACACTCAACTCAATACTTATTCTCATAGCTACTTCATAGTATACCAAGGCTATGTACACTGCTCACTAATATTTCAATACCTAGATACAGCCTCTCTACAGCTTTAGCACTGCCAGAGATATACTACAATACTATTGGTTAGTTCTATTATATAGCATAGCCTTACATATAGTAGAAACACTATAAAAGCTGGGCTAAATCCACTGTAAAGCCCCAGCTTGAGTATTTTGATTAACTTACTTCTCTTTGAGATTACCATCTTGAAGATATTGAGCTCACTGTCTTGTTTACTTTCTGCTGTCTCAACTACATTTGATCTCCAATCAAATCTTCCTGTTACCATTACTGTTGACAACCAACTGTCCAGTACTCTCTGGCTATTGTGATCATTACTGTTGACAACTAACTGTCCAGTACTTATTTACTACTACATCTACTACTGTATCAATACAACCATATGTTCCTGGGGTGTTGTGCGTTACGGTGAGAACTTGAAAAAATGAAGTTCTCAAGGCAAAAGTTGGTGTTATGGAAATTTTTTAATGCTTTTTTTTGGGCATATTTCGGAGAATTTTTTGACTTTAGTGTTATGATTTCACCAAATTTGAGGTTCCTGGAGTGGAGTTATGCATTACGATTCACAAAATGGCTAAGTTCCCGGGGCCGGCGTTACGGTTATAGGAACTTACGGTCGTATCGATACAGTACTGTTGACAACCAGTGTCCAGTAATTATCAGCTACTACTACTAATACTGTTGACAACCAGTGTCCAGTACTTATCAACTAATAACCTTACTTACAACACTTATTACATCTAACAAAGGTACATGTACTAGTTATTGTCTACACATAGTGAATTCCACTGTACATAGACTTACTAATAAGTCTATTGATCCATTGTTTACTTACATATTACATTACTTAAGTAGTCTCATAGATTAGCTCCTAACAATATCAAAAAGACAAAAAAAAATAAGCAGCCGTTACCCTTGTGGGGACAGTTCCTTCTATTGGTGTGACTGCAATTGTAGAGAATTCCTGTAATGGACTACTTTCATCATTGGCTTGAGTGCACACTTACCTGAATACTGAACACACTGACTTGGTTGTGGAGGACACATATGATGCAACAATTTAGCTGTAATCATCTCACCAAACATAGTTTAACATCTTTGAGGACACTTTTTGCTTGCTACTCTGCAACCACACTTAGATACCAATTTCTTTTAGAGGTGGGCATGAATATGTACTTGAGTATATTTGTCATTCGTGTCACAAATATTTACTTACAAAATCAACTATTTATACTTGGATAAATACTCGAGTATCTTCAGTTATAAACACTCAAGTAACAAATATACACAAATACAAGTATTTCAGGACAAATACTCGAATATACTCACTACCCGGAAAAGTTATATTCAAAAAAAATTATAATTGACTTATGTACTTAGCTGTTTAAGTATATTTATGGATAAATAAACTTAGTATAAGTTTTGGAACATTGTTTGGATAGGTATATACATGTATGGTTAGGTAAATGTAACAAAATCCATATGGCTTAGTGGTTGTAAGTGGTTGTCAGCGCCGACTCTGGATTAAGGTCAGGCCTTCCGACAATAGCTAACCAGCTGAGTTCAATTCCCAGACATGCCAAAATTGTATATATGTATTGTAGCCATTTTGATACATATTAAGTACTAATAGTGAACTTATAAGTACTTTTAAGTTGTTATTTCTATGCCCAAGTCAAGTATTAGCTATCTACAAGTATTCGTGAATATTTGCAATTAAATGACCACGAATATTTGTGGTTCTGAAACAGATATTTCCACTCGGGTAAACATTCATGTCACAAATATATTCATCAAAAAAATTACTCTATTCACAAATAATGGATACCAAATATCCGTGAGTATTTGCAAATATTTGCTATTCGTGCCCATCTCTAATTTCTTTTTTCATTGTTCAATACTCAATAGTGTATATTTATTATTTATGCAGTATAATATATTCTGGACACGGCTGGATGTGGGGTCAGTTAGGAATCTATTATTGCTCAGTGACACAGGGTTGATGCACACCTAGAATTGTAGAGTAGATAGGCTTTAAGGGTTTATACAAGAAATAATGATACACAATAGCGTGGATAATGTGTACGAGTATATGAACAGCCAGAGAGTTCAGAATGAGAAGATATCTTGGTAATAATGAGTATGATAGCAAGCAATGTCAGCAGATGACATACCAAGATAAATCTATGGCAGCTTTTCTCAAGTAAGTGATTTTTTACTTAAGGAATTCTCAAGTTTTACTTAAGTTTTGCTTGAGGAAAAAATTGGTTTTCTTATTAGTTGATACTAACTTGAGTATAGCTTGAGTAAGTAGTAAGTAAGGTTACTGCCTAAAGAAATAGTAAACAAATTCTAAGTATCTTTGGACTTAAGTACTTGAGTAAACTGTAAGTAAGATTCTTGCTCAAGGAAATGGTAAATAAAACTTAAAAGGAAGCATGCTAAGTACTTACTTGAGCAAGTAAGTAGGTAAGTAGGTAATTAAGTAAATACTTGAGGGATAGAGGAGATAACAAACATTTCTTCAGTAAGTAATATGTAAGTAGGCTATGCAACAATGTTCAAGGGAGAGGAAGTTGAAGTAATGTACTCATAAAGCAGAAGTGTTATATCCATGCTATCATCACCGCTCATTTCCAACACTTGCCACCGATTTCCGATCACTTGCCATTGATCAATCAACCTTTCAATGTAACTACTGTTATATCCATACAATCATCACCGCTCATTGCCAATGTCCGACACTTGCTGCCAATACTTGCTGCCAATTTCCGATCAATTGACATATTGATCTGATAGCTGCCCTTTACCTTCGGAAACATCCCTATCATGTTTGGTCAGACTTTCCAATACTTATTGTTTTATTCCTCTTATATTCTTTTGTCTTTCTTACTGAATTACTTTATTGTTATACTTACTGAATACACTCCCAGATATATATTACTTATTGTTCTTTATATTTATCCATTTATCCGTTGTCACTAGTATTTAAGTAGTATACCATGTATCACAACTTTAATTCAAAAATCAACTTAGCCTAGCTGATCTTCTTTAGTCTTATTTCCAACATCTCCGCCAATCAATCAATTGACATTACAATTGATTTGCAATTGACTTGTGGCTGTGCATTCGCTCCACTCCTTCCCTCTGGGACACATTACAGTGTGTTAAAGGTGTTGCTAATAGCTTCACCAAGTTCCATTACTTCAAAGGTCCAACCCAGATCATTGATCGATTGACATCAGTCAATTCCCACGATCGAGTTGCGATTGATTTCCCACCGCTTTGATCTGGGCTGCACAGGCTTAACAAGAAGGTGGGGGAATTACAACCTTTGGAGGACAAAAGTGAGGCCTTTTATATGCTAGTTTGACAATTGCCTGTTTAGGAACACAATAAGCAACTTGGCCATTGTTATCTATTTGTAAGGACAATGAAGACTTTCTATTGTGGCCTTGAAATATCATGTGACCTGCTACACACATATATAAGGGTGATGGACCCTCCATGGCATTAACCTCTCTTGACCTCTTACTTCTACCATCTCATTCCTACTAGTATCACTTGACAACTGCAACTTTGTAAGCATACTTGTTCTACTAAGTATTTTCAAGTTATCTACTTTACTTAGCATCTTGCTTCATACACTTTACTCAGTATATTGCTTAGTTTTACTTACTTTACTTTCGTTTTACTTTACTTTACTTTACAGGCACATGCTAACTATGTCCTTATTTAGAGTTTATCCAAGTATTACTCACAATTTGAGATTCTTTTCTTTTCTTTAAATCTTAGGAACTTTTCAGGAATTTACTTAAGAATTACTCAGGCATTAACTATTTACTTACTTAGTATTTAGCTAAGTGTATTACTTACAATTTAGAATACTTTTTCTTTCCTTTAATCCCTAGGAACTTCCTAAGAATTTCTCAAGTAAAAAACCACTTTCTTGAGAAAAGCTGCCCTGGTAGTTGTACCAAGAGTCAAAAGTATCCTCGTAGATGGATTTCAAGCTTTTGATGAGGTTGATCATGGTCTCTTTAGTTCATCCACCTATACTTAGTGTGTGGCTCAGGTCGGTTCAGGTACCCCAAAGGTCAACCTGACCCAGACCCAGTCAGCCGGGTACAGGTTTCTCCGGGTCCGGGTTGGGTTACAGTTTTTTCTGGGTGAATTTTCATTGTTTTGTTTATTTTATGATACTTAACTTATTTGCATGAATAAAAATAATGGATGGCCCATTGTAGACATTGTATTAGGTGTTTATTGGACTTAAAATTCTAGTTTGCTTGTAATTACATTAAAACTTCTATTTAAAAACCTTGCAAATATTAAACAATGCTTGAAAACCAAGGAAACCCAATGTTAAAATACCTTCAAATACCCTAAAATACCCTAGATGGATGCCAGATATCTAATTAGGGTTTAAACAGTTATTTAAACATAATGATGGCAAAATTTCCATTATTAAAAATTTGCAAATCTTGAAAATGCAATGAAAACAGTGTTTCCAAGGCATAAACACTATCGTAAAATATGTTGGGTACCATAGATGCATACCTGGTCTCCAAATCATTACAGAGAGCTTAAAATAGCTGTTTGAATGCAGTTGTATATTACAATTTTTATTATAAAAACCCTTACAATCATAAAAAATGTAGGTTTTCTTGGTTCTACACAGGTGGATCCGGGTATATTGCTGGGTCCCGGGTGTGCAGAGCTGGACCCAGCCTGACCCGGCACAGCCACCCAACCCGGAAACCCGGCATACCCGAGCCACACACTACCTACACTGCCAACAATAATGTTACATTTCTTCCAGCCCATGTAGAGAATCTCAGGTTCCTCCTGCTCCAACTGAGTACTCTGCCTGCCCAGACTGCCAGCAATAGTTCCACGTGCATTGATGCTGGTGAACACCTCCTTTTCTTCTTGCTTTGTCAAATCTCCTTTCTCAGTCTTCTCCATCGAACCAGTTTTAGCTGTATATCTGTTTGTTGGCTCAGCATCACCAAAGTCTTGGTCAGGAGAGTCTTGCTTGGACTCATCATCAACTTCTTCGCTGGGGTCCATCACTTCATATGTAGGTGCATCAGCAAAAACTGTTTTGGGCCCAGGAGGATCTAAGGTCACCTAGTCCTCTTAGGCAACCTGAGGCATCCTAGTTGGCCCAGGAAAAAGGGTAAAACTTTGGACACCTCAGGTATCCTAGTCATCCTAGGTGTCCTGGGAGATCCTGGGGCATCCTTGGGCATCCTGAGGCATCCTGAGGCATCCTGGGATGGAACTTTTATCCTAGGATGCCTCAGGATGCCTCAGGATGCCCCAGGATGCCCCAGGACACCTAGGATGACTAGGATACCTGAGGTGTCCAAAGTTTTTCCCTTTTTCCTGGGCCAACTAGGATGCCTCGGGTTGCCTAAGAGGACTAGGTGACCTTAGATCCTCCTGGGCCTAAAACAGTTTTTTCTGATGTGGGCACCTGTTATAATTTGACATAAGGTGATTGGGCAAGAGGATGGTTTATGGGGGGCATGGCGACAGGCACATTGTCTTGTGCAACCCACTGTATATGTCAGTCAGCTTAACAATCAAATTTGACACAAGCAGAATTTACTTTGATTTGTTACCCATGGTTGTGGTAACAATGCATAGTATCTAGACAACATTCCTATAGTGCTTAATGCAAAGTAACAGGGCAACTATCCAGCCTATCTAAACTAGACCTAAACTACAATTCTTACTGATCTATTACTAGTACATACATAGTAAGATTAGGACAAGGATAGGGTGTGTTAGGATGAGGTTAAGGTAGGGTTAGGCTAGGGTTAAGATAAGATAAGATAAAAATATTCAAATCAGGAAAATGTGAATAGCACATGATCAATGGAAGTGTTAGGGTTAGCTTCAGCTAACCCTAACTTGGTCCACACAGGTTAAGGTTAGGAGTTGTGATTAGGGTTAGGGTTGAGGATGAAGTCTGGGGTGCAGGGCTTGCCCTGCTATCTGTAGTAGAAAGTTTAGGGTTGGGGATATTAAGGTTAGGGATTATTAGGGTTATGGATAGTCAGGATAAAACTAGGGTTTGGCAGTACAGGTCGGGGTCATGTTGTGCATAAGGCTCGAAAATTTTGTCCATTTTTCTCACAATGCCTCATTCAGCCTCTACAGATATTACAAAGTTCAAGTCTTATAGAGCTGGATAGTTGTCCTGTTACTTTGCATTAAGTACTATAGGGATGTTGCCTATGTACTTTGCAATAAAGTTACAGCTGCAGCTGGATTTGTGTTTTAGAATACAACTGGTTCAACAAATGATGATGAAGCTGGAAGTTCGTTCAGTTAGCAGAGGAATTTCTATCCAACAACCTCTCCAAAACATGTTGTTCTTCTGTCAACTTCAGCTCAGGTGGCCTTGGGCTACTCAGCTCACTGGGAATTTTGCATTTTGATTCTCAACTGTGAGTTTGACTTACCTGTAGTTGACAAGCAGAGTGCAGGACCGTGTCAGGGATTTTAGAAAAAGATGCTAAGTGATTATGAGCTCATAGCTACTCTGGCCAAGAACTGAGCAGTGAGCAGATGATAGTTAAAGACAAAGCAACAAGAAGGTGTTCACATGCACATGGCATGTTTATAGCGGCTGATGAAGTTGGACTCCAGACCAATAGCTCTGAGTTTGCCTTGAGTTTCCCTTCTTGCTTTTCAACCACCATGGAACAGTATGTCAAGCTGTGTACAGCCATGGTCAACATGAAGGCAGATTCCAGAGATAGGGAGCTTTTCTGCAGGCCTCAGCAAACAACAGATCTTCTGCAACAATTGTAATGCACAATTCATTGCTTTTTAGCGCACATGAATTCATTTACACAATTGCTGCACTTCACTATATCCTCTTTTGCCACCCCTAGTGCACGCAGATAGAGTTCAATATGCTCTTAAATATTGGCTTACCAACCATGCTTCTATCTTCAGTATCTATGGTGCATTGCAGCAATCTATCATAACTTGCTCAACTCAAAATTTTGAGCAGCTTAGTTATTTTGCTCTTATTTGACACCTTCCATTGATCATAGTGTTACTGCATTGTACCATATATCTGGCCCACTGTCACGGTTATTTGTATAGCAGCAGCTTGTCAATAGCTGTTGTGGTTGGTATGCTATGCCCCAATCTAGGGACATGCTCAACTCACTTTTTCTGAGTTGTATCATCAGCCAGGTCATGGGGTCATAGTCATGGGCAAGAATCATGACTCTATTTAACTCTTGACTCTTTGCTAGGATACTCTCACTCCAAAACCCATGATCTTAACTCTAGCCACGAGTAGAATCACTTAAGCACAAGTGACTCTAGGATAGGATCACCTAAAGTCAAGAGTCAAATCAATCCAAGGATACTCTAGAGTGAACATTGAATAACCCAATAAGTGTTGTATTAGATGTATTAAATATTAGTATACAACCCTCAGCAGTAGCAATATTGATGTTTCAGACACATTTTACTCACAATACATCATATACAGCACATAGCAAGTATTTAAGAGTATCCTTGCTAGAGTATCCTAGGTCCCAAACCAGGTGATTCTAACTCTACTCTGGAGTAGAGTCATGATCCTTTTTTTTTGTAGTATGACTCTATCCTAGAATCATTTTCAAGGATCATGACTAGAGTATCTTTGATGATTCATGATTCTTGCCCATGACTATGGGGTCATGGTCAGATGTCCTCAGCTCAGTCATCCAGGTGCCAGAGTTCCGAGCAGAGGCATATCTGAGAATGCCCCAAGGCATCCTGATTGCTTGTGCTCCTTGCTTTCTTTCCCCCATCATTTCTCTCAGTGTTGGGTAAGGCTGGTTGTCTGCTCTTTACAGCTCTGATAGCTCTAACATCACTGCCCAACACCTCCTTAAATCTGTACAGACTACTAGCTTTGAGTTTACAGTATCTCAGATACAAGGATCTGGTATGGCTTTGTATTTTTTTTACCTTGATCTTGTCACTGAACAGAGCCCGCAACACATCTAGCCAGATTTAAACACATACAGTGCACATTTCGCTTTCCTGCTTGTTAGATCACTAGATATCAGGGCTCTTGGTGTGCAGATCAAGCCTGATAAGCAATTTACATTGTACTAACAGATATCCAAGTAGATCTAGCAGGATCTGCGCATTTTTTTGTCACTCTTCCTCCTCTCCCTCTGTCTCACATATCTGTTATCTGTTTCATTTTCTAAGTAGTGTAATTGTACCATACTATACATTCCATTAGCTACTGATGTACCTGTACAGTATAACACTTCATGATCCACTTAATTTATGGATCTCTGGTCCAAGTTTTGGCTAATCTTATCATCTCCCTCTGAGTAAGAAAGGCAGAGGCTGACTTGTACACTGAATGTGAACAAGCAATTAAAACCAAGTCCCTGACAAGAGCAAGACTCATGGGCTTAAACTGAGATGAATAAGAGAAGCAAGTATATTTCCCCTAAATGTACATAGTGCCTTTTATAGTAACTAAATACAATCAAGGGTATCTAATAAGTATGACAAATAAGTAATACATATGACCAAGTCCAGAGGACTTGTCAAGGTTCATGCACAGCAATGTGAGGCTTGACACCAATGTCATCTGAGGCTGGATCAGCACTAGATGTTAGAGCTATCAGGGCTGTGGAGAGTGGACAACTAGCCTTACCCAACACTGAGAGAGAGATGATGGGCAAAAGGAAGCAAGGAGCACAAGCAATCAGGACACCTCAGGGCATTCTCACACAGGCCTGTGCTCAGAACTCCAGCACTTGCATGCAACCAGGGCAGCTGACCATGGCCCCATGACCTGGCTGATGATTGATACATCTCCAAAAAAGCGAGTTGAGCATCTGCCTAGAATGGGATATAGCATGCTAACCACGATAGCTATTGACAAGCTGCTTCCGTAAAAATGACCGTGACAGTGGGCCAGATATATGGACACAATGCAGTAACACTATGATCAATGGAAGTGTTGAACAAGAGCAAAATAACTAAGCTACTCAGAATTTCGAGTTGAACAAGTTGTGATAGGTTGCTGCAATGCACTCTAGATACTGAAGATAGAAGCATGGTTAGTAAGCCAATATTGTAGAGCATATTGAACTCTATTTGCATGCACTATGGGTGGCAAAAAGGATATACTGAAGTGCAGCAATTGTGTAAATGAATTATGTGCACTGAAAAGCAATGAATTGTGCATTACAATTGCTGTAGAAGATCTGTTGTTTGCTGAGGCATACAGAAAAGCTCCCTACCTCTGGAGTCCACCTTCATGTTGATTACACCCTGCTGAAGTAAAAAGGAGTTCTAGATCAGGTCATAATTCTCCTATAATAAGATCTCATGAAAATACTTCTTAAAGATGCATTTCCAATAATGCATAGTCATGAAGTAGTATTACAAGATATATCTGTGAGAAGGTCACCATCCTCATTCAAGGAGGTTAAATAATCCTATTTTTGAGTTAACACCTAGAAATTTGCAAGATCCACAACAGTATGAAGAGGCTATACAAAGAAAGACCTGAACAGTCTGTTCAAAATTCTGCTCAACCACCTTCAAAAACTATTGTATTTCCTAGAAATGCTCCACTCACATGGATCTCCTACAGATTCACCAAGACAGTCCTCATATAGGTCAATAATTCCAGTGTTGGATTGTCTGCAAAATACAGAAAAAATACAAATCAGGGAGGTTCTTCTGAACCATTACATGGTAATGGCCCAACCACCTTGAAAAAAATCTGGATGCTGTTGCTGTAAGGATGGGAGAGATGGAAGGGATAGTAGGCATAGTAGGAATGGTAGGGATGCTAATAGTCAAAATCCTGAGAAAGGAGAGAGCAGAAATAATGAAATGAGGAAAACATAGAGGATAAATCTGAGTCAGTGCAAGATGCACCAGGAAGATCTATAGAACATCTATTTTCAGAAAAGAAAGCACTTTCAGCCAGTTTCATAGGAGCCCCAGCTTTTGCAAGGCTCATTCAAGAAGGATGTCCAACTTTTACACTCAACATTTCATCTGCAAATGAAATTGTTGATATCTAGGGAACAAGTACAAAAGAAGCACTTTGTGCACCAAGAATAGATTCAGAACCACAAGTTTATTCTGATTTCAAGAATCTATCTGAAGAGCAATTACTACATAAAGTTGCTTCAAAGGAATACTATAGGTAGGTTAAAGTATTCTCTGTGGAGAAAGAAGCAAAAGCCTTACCTCCATATCAATCCCATGATCTCAAAATAGAGACAGAGAGACAGAGGAAGGTAAACCTATGCTACCAGCTGCCAAAATATATAATGTATCAGAGGTTGAAACTTTAAAAGATTATATTGATAACATGTTGGATAAAGGGTTTATAAAAGAGGATATAGTGAAGTGTAGCAATTGTGTACATGAATTCATGTATGCTAAAAAGCAATGAATTTTGCATTAAAATTGCCACAGAAGATCTGTTGTTTGATGAGGCCTGCAGAAAAGCTCCCTACCTCTGGAATCTGTCTTTATATTGACCAGTAAATGGCCATTGGGAATCAGTAATTGGTGATTGGATACCAGCAAATGAAGATTGGAAAGATGAAGACCTTGGAGTCAGACAATTAGGTGACCATGATTCACAAAGATAGTTGCCCTTTTGAAATCATTTGGCATCAGAGTATGGCCTTGGTCTGGGTCAACTACTGCATCGACTGCATCAAAAGACATGGCAAGGGAGCTAAAATGTTTTGATAGTTGTCATCAGGCACATAAATATCTTACAAAGATGTTACTGAATCTTAGTGAAAAACTTCCTAAATTTCAGGTACAACAAGATCAAGAGCCTATACTCACCCATGGAATCTGACTGCATTATAATCCACCTTGACCATTTGAAAAGTCATCCTGGCAGTGTAGATGTTTGGTCTGAGCTGCTGAGCATCTCCTCTTGAGCTGTATATGCAGTGCAGAACATTGCAGACATGTTTAAGCTCTGAAGAATAAGATCTGGAGCAAGAGCATGGGGGCTATATTCTTTCTTGTTTCTAAGTACATGCAATCCAAAGTCTAGGGGCTCATTAGCTCAATATCAAATCCTCTCAATCTTGCATTATTGATTTCTCCACCCTGCTATACAACTGTCTCCACCACTATGCAAGGAACATTGTATTTAAACACAGTCTGATAGCAAGAGCTCACTGTTTTAAAATTATTCTATGAATCTAGGAATAGAATTGTCAGCCCAAGCATGAAAGATGAAGGAACAGAATCCCTACTTTTCCTTCAGCAGCTTGTACTCTCCAAGCAAATGCATACCTTCCATTCCATATCCTACCCCTACTACCATGGTAGTAAACAATTGTCATTGATGAGAGTAAAGCATAAGAAGTGAGAAGGTCAGACAAAAAAGGAATATTATAGGTTGAAGCTGGTGGAGTAAAAGAAGATATTTCATGATATTCTGGCCTATATATTATTGAGAAAGTGTTATATCCATGCATTCCAGTGCCGTCCAAAGTCCACCAATTACCCCTAAATTACCGCCGAGCCTCCAGCGCCTATTTCCGAGGCTTACCGAGCCTATATCTTGGTAATAATCTCGGAAACCTCGGCCATACCTCGGCCGGAACCCGGTTGCAAGTCATTGACTTGTTTGGACTTCATTATGGTCTTTCCTTGCTTTCCAGTCTCGCTTCCGTGTCCGCCAGAGCCGAGCCGTTCCGTTCCGTTCCGAGCCTCAGTAACCTCGGAAACCCTCGGAACAGCCTCGGATATATCCCCGGTACCTTTGGACGCCTTTCCCATGCTTTTGTTTTATGGTACTTATTGTTTTATTGCCTTTTATGTTCTTTTGTCTTTTGCTACTGAATTACTTTATTGTTTTTACTTACCGAGTACCCGGTCCGGCTCCTGGAACCTATTTCTTATTGTTAAACACTTTCTCCATTTATCCAGACTTAGTAGTATTTAAGTAGTTAAACTGTATTGTAACTTTAGCTCCAAAATCGACTTAGTCTAGCTGGTCTCACTTTCCGAGTCTTGCCTTTGTCTTTCCGACGTTTCCGGTTACTAAGCCGACACAGCCACGTGATCTCGGCAAAACCTCGGCTCCGCCTTCGTTCCGCCGCCTTGACTTAGCTTAGGCCTTACCCTATTGTTTTCCTCTCGGGACACCTTACGGCGTGTCAAGGGTGTTGCCAATAGCTTCACCGAGTCCCATATCTCACGAGGTCCGGCCCGGACCCTTTCCGGACTATTTCCGTCCAATACCTCGGCCGCTCCGCTCTGGGTCGCACGGACTTAACAGAAAGTGAAATTGGAAACAAAACATAGATTTACCTTTGAGATTCACCCTGACTATAGATTTATCTGATTTGATATGCAAGATGGCATGTTGGTAAAGGCCCTCATAATAGTCAAACCACTCTGGACAATAGGGACTACAACATTGAGAATTGTATCAACAATGACACATTTTATTGAAGATCTAAAGGGCTTACCAATGGGTAGAAGACACCATGGATCAGGAAGGCACCAGAAAGATAGAAAGCAAGAGTTTAAGAGTTAAAGGTGAGGGTAAGTAAGAAAGAGTTCTGTGAAAATAGTGACATCAGCTGGAAGTGCAAAAGAAGCACTTCATTTATCAAATCTAGTCTTTTAAAGACATAATAGTATTATCAATTCAGCTACCAATAAGTCAATTATTTTGTACAATTCTTGTCAATCTACAGCTTTACTTATTGAGTTGGATTTTTAAAGTAATGAGGGAGGTTGCAGGGTGATTAAACAGTTTCAAAAAGAGTACAAACATAATAAGGAGCTGGAGCTTTGCCAGTTTTACATTCTACCTCAAAAAAATCATATAAAGACTGGTGAGTAAAGTGAGCAATACAAATTCTCTGAGGTCCTTCCCACACCTCTACCTCATGTTCCAGCATATACCCTTGAAGCCACATTAAATCTCCACGTAAATAATGCATCCTCAAATTCAGGTGAGGAAAATAAAGCATTCCAGCTGTAATCCAGCCCAACACTACTAGACATGCCCATGCTTTGGGAGGATTACAATGAGCATGGTGAGTTGGAGTAGTTCTATTGAATATTATGGCTCTCCCTTCCATCAAGAGAGGGTCCAAGACTTTGAGGGCCCTCATGTAAGGGTACAAATCTTCAATTTTCCCCGTTAACATCTCCTGGCTATGATATTGGATGGAGTCAATGTTCTGGAGCCAGGCATTTACTTTTGAGAATAGTAGGCTCAATTCCACCAGAAGAGTGGTAGCATGATGAAATTCTCTAAATATCCAGACAAGATCTTTGAAAATTACAGGTTCTGAATGCTAAGAGTAACTTGGTTAATAATATTCTCCCTATCAAAATTCTAGCAGGACTCACAGAATGACCAACGGCATGCCAGCATTTGACAAAGTGCTTGACTCCAGAAACTTCCCCTTCTCAAAATTCATATGAGTTTGGGTTGTTGAGATAATAAATGTCTGCTGTAGTTGTAGATAGAAGATTGGCAGCGTTGCCATATTCAACTAGCAAATCTGTAAAAAGGGTCTTAATACAATACTGTTGCATTTTATTCAATTCAACACACCTTGTGACCTGTGACCAGTGTGTCGAAATTGTCATTTCGACTAATTTCCTTAAAAGGCAATATTTGTAAGCTTTTTTGGCACTAATTTGGTCAAAGCTGTGAATTTTAGGCAAATTTTGTGCAGTGACCTGTGACCAGTGGAAAATTTTTCGACTTTTTGAGGGCCTGTGACATGTGACTGTCGAATTGAATGAAATGGCACAGTAGTCAGTATACAAATATGGAATACCTAGATTGATTCCTGCCTTCAATTTCTCCTTGACACCATCAGGTATATGAACAACAAGGTTGTACCTATCCTGGCTGACAGCTCTCCTAGCATGTTTACCATCCAACCATTCCATGACACTGGATGGCTTATTATTCAAGTCAAGTATACAGCAACAAGTATACAGCTTCTGCTTCTGTTCCACTGCAACCTCAAAAAGAAAGCCTGCAAAAACAACTGTTTGAATAGGATTAGTACTATTAAACAATATACTAGACAATGCTCACAAGTGTTTGCCTGCTTAGTAGCCTCTTGAATTTGCTTCCTGGCTTTGTTTTCATAACCCCAAATTATGTGGCTAGTTTTGCAATTGATGCTTGACTGTTTCCAAGCTGGATGGAGAGACTTAGTGTAAGGAGCTACTGTGGGTCTCTGAGGCGGTTCCAAAATCTTGCCCTCCTCAAGATCATTCCTGGTGGCATTGAACAGACTTTGAGTTGGAGCTACAGAGACTGCCGCAGGCCCTATTACATTGGCCAGAAGTTGTGTGAATTGAGCTGGGTCCAAGTCAGCCAGAGTGGAGACTGGACCAGGTACTTCCACTTTATCATTGGTGGATTCATTGTTGTCCATATTTGCATGACCCATGAGTGGCTTGGTTAGTGGATTGTCATAGTCAAAAAAAAAAGGTATTCATGAGTATGTATTGGTACTGAAGAACAGACAACTGGATACATGGAAGTGGTAGAAGAATATGAAAGGAGTGTTTACAAGCACCAAAGACAAACAGCTTGTAAGGAAAAAGAGGAAGAGTAGTTAAATTGCTGTGTGTTAGCATGTTCAGAATTGTTAGTGGACTTGCTGCACATCTACACTTAAGACTCATCAGAAATGAGATCCATGGCTTAATCTACGCACCTAAATAAAGGACTTGGAGAATGTGTTATGTTGCTTTGGCTATTGTCAGTTAACAGCAACTCAAGCAAGGATTTCCAAATGTAATCCTCTATCTGAATTTTTCCCAGAGAGCCCTGCAGGTGGCTTTCTTTATCCTGAACCCCCTAACCTAACCATTGGGCTCTGTCCCATACTCCGCTAACCACTAACCACCCAACCCCTCACTCCTAATCTAAACCAACTCCAAACCTATCAAATAGCATTATATCATTATTGGGCTATTGCTTTTCAAAAAGACAGCGATAGCAGTGTGCCGGTAGCAATGCCCGCACACTGGCATATATAGTGCACTCACTGGTGCTTAATTCCTGCCCTCCGGTGCTTATTTTGCAAAAAAAAAAAAAAAAAAAAAAAAAAGTTAGTGGTTAGGCTTATATATTCCTGAGAAAATCATGAAAAATGTTGAAAATATTCAGGGGGCAACGGTGCGCCCTGGGCAAACTTTAATTTTTGGCATGTGACTTGAGACTTAATTTAGCGCCCACCGGTGCTTATTTTGTATAAAAACTCGAAAATTAGGTCTCATAGATCCCGGAAAAATCACAAAAAATATGAAAAATATTCAGAGGGTGTATTGCAATCACATGACCCTGGATCTTTGGCAAAGAAGACCCAATAATGGATAATAATCACCAAAAATCAGACCGTTCTCATAAAACAGCAGCAGGGGTAGGGATGTACACCATACCATATATGGTTAGGGTGGCACTGTATGAATATTGTTACCATGGCACCATATGAATATGGTTAGGGTGGCATCATATTTACAGTGGCATCATATGAATACAGTTAGGGTGGCACCATATTTACAGTGGCACTGTATAAATATTGCTACAGTGGCACTAAATGAATATTGTTAGGATGGCACCATATTTACAGTGGCACCATTGGTTATAGTATCATTACTACTTTTGACCAACTGTTCAATCATGTATTACCTCTCAAAAATTAAGAAGTAGAGTAAATTTATTCTCAAGGTTTTGGCATATTTTTGGTTATCTTCTATTGTGAATTTTTCCGAAATCTATGAATAGCTGGTTGTAATAGTACAAGATTACCCAGTCATGATGATATGCTATTGTAATAGTACCATCATGACCATATATTCATACACTACTACCATATCAATATTGTTATGGTACTGCTGCATAAATATGGTTAGGGTACTTCCATATAAGTATGGTTATCCTATGGCCATGTAATTAAGGTTCATGTATAGTATTAGACTATTAGTAGAGTATAGCTCAGTACCACAGACAAGACTAACCAGTATATGCACTAACATTAACATAGAATATGGCTACATGTCTTAACTATGACAGTTACAGTACTACAATACCAATGTGAGTGTACCAATGCACTAGTAGCTTAGAAAAGTAACTCATACGATATAGTTTGGGTGACTTGGGATATATACAAGTACATGGACAGCTGAGGTACTGTGATACACTGGTATGGAAGCATGATATGACTTGTGTTAATTGCAGCCCTACTTCTATATGGTATGGTGCTGCTATAACTAGAATGATATGGCTGCATTACAGTAGTACTGATCACACAGTATAAGTATATACATAGTATCATCATGACTAGGTACTCTTGTACTGTTACAACCAGCCATTCATGGATTTTGGAAAAATTCACTTTGCAGGATGGCAGGCTACATAGTAGTGTGGCTGTGTACATTGGCACTTCACTCAGTTATTCTCATGCTACTGTGGCTGTACATGCATCTCCGAGGGCCTCAACCAATAAGAAAAAATATGCCGAAACCTCAAGAATAAATTTACTCTACTTCTTGATTTTTGAGAAGTAATACATGATTGAACAGTTGGTCAAAAGCAGTAATGATACTGTAATCATATTCATGTGGCTGGTCCATAACCATACTTATATGGCAGTACTATCTCAAATCCCTTACTCACCTGCTATGGATTTGGAGGTTGGCAACAAAGGTTAAGCTGAGGTGTAGAAAGAGAAGTGCTTGTGTGAAGATAATGAAGATGTTATTGAGTCTGAGGTCTCTGAGCTCAGACCAGTCTATTTATATACAAAGGGACTGGGACCCCAGTCACTACTACATAAGACCCATGATACCTATCCATGTGGGTTTGAAACAAGGGGTAGATCAACCCTGTTGGGATGGAGATAACATCCCTGCAAGGTTGAGTAGCCCTGCAAGGTAGAGATAACATCCCTGCAAGGGTTTGATGGAGTAGTTAAGAAGCATACTGTATGTACAAATATACTAGATAAGAAAAGTGTCAAGATAATGCACTAAGATAAGATAATAAAATATGTCATAGTATAATGAAATAGGGAAATCTGTGACAAGTACCATAACTGTATTTGTAATGTATACACACATGGGAGTTATCAAAATATTTCAGTGCACATATCTGCTCAATGGATTTCTTTCTAAGCCACAGATAGCATATCACTGCTCACATGATAATTCCCACACCCAGTTATGGCTTATTGGGAGTCACGTGCAATTTTCAGTGCAGAAATTTGCTCAGTGGATTTTTTTCTAAATCCCATGTGACAGTGGCACCACAACCACTTTCATCTGGTGTCACTGTATGGTGCCACTCTAGCCATATTCATATGATGCCACTGTACCAATATTTATCCAGTGCCACCCTAATCATATTTATATGGTGCCACTGTAAATATGGTGCCACCCTAGCCATATTCATTTAGTGCCACTGTAGCAATATTTATACAGTGCCACTGTAAAGATGGTGCCACCCTAGTGATATCCATTTGGTGCCACTGTAAATATGATGCCACCCTAACTATATTCATATGGTGCCATGGTAACAACATTCATACAGTACCACCATAACAACATTTATTTGGCACCACACTATCCATATTCATACATGCTAACATAACCATATATGGTATGCTGTATATCCCCACCCCTGCTGTTTTATGAGAATTTCTGATTTTTTTGTGATTATTATCCATTATTGGGTTTTCTTGCCACAGATCCAGGTCATGTGACTGTGATACACTCTCTCAATATTTTCCATATTTTTTGTGATTTTTCCAAGATTTTTCCGGGATTTATGGGACCTGATTTTTGTGTTTTTACACAAAATAAGCACTGGTGGGTGCTAAATTAAGTCTCAAGTCACATGCCAAAAATTAAAGTTTGCCCAGGGTGCACCATTACCCCCTGAATATTTTCAGCATTTTTCATGATTTTTTTCAGGAATATATAAGCCTAACCACTGACTTTTTTTTGTGAAATAAGCACCAGAGAGCGGGAATTAATTATATATGCCAGTGGGTGGGCATTGCTCCTGGCGCACTGCTGTTGCTGTCTTTTTCAAAAGCAATGGCCCAATAATGATATAATGCTATTTGATGGTATTCCATTGTTTTGGGAGGGTGCCAGAGGTGCCAAATAAGCACCCTAAGCGCCTCACCGGGCTGTGGCAGCTGACCGGGCCTTTTTCAGGGCCTTTTTCTAGGCTTCCAGGAGTTATTGTGTGCTTTTGCAGTAGCTCTACAACCACTTATCAGTCTCTTTTGCAAAAGCTTTACTGCATACTATGCATGGTCCACAAAAGATCTTCTCTCTCTCCCAGTCATTGGGCATCGGCATTTTGTAGCCATTGATTGTGTTGACTGCATTGACTGCATTGCATGCAGAATCGGTATTGACAAGGATTTGATCAAGATTGAGTGGTAAATAAAATGAATGTTATGCATTTGGCATGAAAACTTCACATAGATGATAGCTGGTTCTGATAGAGCCTGTCAAGAGTGTGTGAGAGGATAGAGCAAAAGACTCACTTGTGGAATCTGACTGTGTCATAGTCCATGTTGACTAATTTGGTTGAGGTGATAACTGTGAACATATATATTGCTCTATTGTGAGTATTATTCCACTAGCGCTTTTAGGTTTCCAACTTGGATTAACTTGGTAGCAATTGACATCCCTCACAGCCCCAGTCTGGCCTTTGTACTCTCCATGGACAATGTCAACAACCAGGCCAAGCCAGGGTACGGGTCCTGATTGCATCAGTTCCAATGACGTGTTAACACCAAATTTCTTCAGTTGATTTCCTTTGAGTGGACAATAATCTTGCAATAAGGCTCCAGTCCTGTAGACAAAATATTAACTAGTCTAGCTTCACACTGTGGTGTTTATACTTACATAGACTCATGGACAGCAGAATGATCAATATCAAGCAAACAATGATGGGCATTTACCCACAAAGAAAGATGCAAGGTGCCCCAAAAGTCAAGTTGAACATTTTTGACCACAGCAAAACTTCCTGCAAAGCAACTGCTCTTTATCACAACTTCAACATCTTTCCATGGCACCTCAATGTTGAACTGTTGCTGATGGTGTTTGAGTAGTCAATAATCCAACAATGATCTTTGGGTCCTAGAGAACAATAGATGAGATTAAACCAAACACTGTGAAATAAAGGGACTCACAAGCACTCTCTTACCACTGCATAACCAACTGTGAGCAGCTCTCCACTGTTGAGATATACAGTGATTGCAAGTGATCTGAGAGGAGACACTTGAACATCTTTGACAATGCCCTGCCTACTTTGGGAAGGACCTGATACAAGCCAGACTCAAACATTGAGCCAAGGAGTTTCTGTATGTTGGAAATCTGGGGTCAAGATTTTCACAGAAACAACATGGACTTTAAATTCCTGCATACTGATGAGATTGAGATAGTGATATCAGACTTGTGCTTACTTACCACACCAGAGGTACCAGTGCATATCCCCAGAAGACTCTTGTCTTGTGTGACAACAAAACCCTTCCTGCCAGAGTGGATACCGGCCAGTACATTGATGTGTTAACTGAGGATGATAGCCTTGGTGATGTTTTGTACATGAACCAATTGATGGCCTTCCTCAGAATTGACTTTGACACATGGTCTCAGAGGAGGTGTAGCAGGATTGAAGCCCAAAATAATAGTCCCATATTTTCAACCTGAGCCAACCAAAACTTGTTCTCTGACATCAAATCTCCAGAACAATGGAATGGGCATCGAATGAATATTAACATCAGCACCCTTTGCCTTTGCTTCCATAAAAAGTTTGAAGGCTGAGGCAGGAACTTCCCAAGCAAGAGACAAGGATTGAGTGCTATATGTTTTGATCTGGACTCCATACTCAAAGCGCCAAGTCACATAAGAAAAGACATGAGGTCTGCAGTGTCGTACAAGCTGCTCCATATTGCATTTGGTGGTATTGAATAATCAAGGAGAGGGTTAAATACAATGCTTTCATTTGGAGGTTGACGGATGATCCTCATTGGTGAAGTCAAGTTGAGGAATGATAAACACCCTGACACCTGTGCTTGAATCTCCATCTTGAAAGTCTTTGAGCACTAGACCAATGTCCCCTTGATACAGTCCCTGTTTAATCTGTACCCACTGCCTGCCAGCAAATACCTGCTGCGCAGCCTGAGAGTCATATGCAAGAGTCAAACACCTCTGCAAGTCAGCCTTGGGAACAACTGCAATAGAAGACAACTTGAGGTTGGAGTATTTGCATAGCACTTCTCGCAGTGAGCTGATCCCTAAATTGGTGAACTTGGCCTCCAGGTAAAGAAACCCAACATCCCAAGAGTTGTAGAATGCAGAGCGTAGCTCATCTGACAATGTCTCATGCCACTGCATCAAGTCATAGATGATGAAATACTCTTTTCTAGGCTGACAAAAAGGTGAGTTGAGCCAAAATTCCTCGGAGTTCAAGGACCACATATGGTACACTTCACTTGCCAAAGCTTCCAGTCCTGCTTCTCCAAAAAGAGCTGTCTGAGAGGAGTTGGGAAGTCATGCTCAGCAGCTTGAGATTGTTGAACAGCAAGTGAGACAAATGATGAAATCATATTACTAACCAAGTGTAAGGCTTGAAGAGTGAAGCAGTTATGTGAGAGAGCTTAGTATTGTCTGAGAGGACAGTAAAGCAGTAGTGTGCAGAGCGGTTGGGACTACAGGTAAACTACTACAGCTTATATACTAAATGTCTGTAAAACTGTACAGTACCCTAAATCTAATAATAGGTACAGTATTGGTAAGTGTCCATGCAGACAATGGTCCCTACAATGTAATGTATGTATATACATCAGCAGTTGATATCCTAGCTATAATCACATGTACGTAGGTAGCAAATGATATTAATCAAATGATATCAACACATAGGAATGTGATTTCAGTGACCGGTAAGCCGATGTTGAATATCATGGTACAAAGTACCTGATCATGTGCCCATGATCGTGAGCGTATCTTTCAACACTCCCCCTCGCTAAGATCAATGGATCAGCGGGGATAAGGTTTAAGGGATCTTTAGATGAAAAGAAAATAAAATCTATGTAAGAAGGGCAACAGGAGCTCTAAGGCCAAGTTGACTGAATATGTAGCAAAGCCGGTCCTGCTATCAAGTCCAAAGCCATTAAAGGCACATGCGACTATTAGATAGTCAAGGATAGAGACTTCTGTGCTTTGCTACCATACGTTGAAGGAACATGTGGTCCAAAGACGGAGAAGGAGGTCACGGGAGCTGGATCCAAGACCAAACTTCAAGACCAAACATAAGCTTGGCCTTTGGCAATGTTTCCTGCTACATGTTCTTGACTATCTTGAGCTCGAGGAGCTCAACAATTTCGCTGCCCGGTCATCTAAAGTTCCTGGATCAGGGGTATGTACTTTGTGGAATGTTAAACTCTGGAAGGGTTTGTTTTCTTCGAAGTTGATTCCCAAAAGATCCTTAAACTTTGTGAATTTAACAAGTGCAAGATTTTTCATTAGAATATCTGCAATGTTATCTTCAGTGCAAACGTAAAATAGTTTGACTTCATTCAATTCGACTCTTTCCCGAATGTAATGGAAGCATATATCAATATGTTTGGTTCTTCTCTCTTGAATTGGATTCGAAGCGAGAAAGATGGAACCTTGATTGTTGCCCAGTAATGGTAAAGATTGAATTAAAATTCCAATCTCATTGAATAGAGATTGGAGCCACATGAGTTGTCGACATGAGTCAGACAGTGCCATATATCCAGCCTCAGTGGAAGAAAGTGCAACGGTCTTTTGTTTATGGGAAACCCAAGATATTGGACTGTTTGCTAATTGGATGATCATCCCGGTATGGGATTTTTAATCATCAGGATCAGATGCCCAGTCAGAATTGCAATAAGCTAGAAAGCCAGCATCCGGAAGACCATCAAACACAAGTTCATAGTTCCTGGTGTACAAAAAGTAGCATAGGATATGAAGTGATTTGGCGTAATAGTCTTTACTTGGATTTGCAGAGTATTGACTTAATTTGATAACCGCAAAAGCAATATCAGGATGTGTGCCTAACATGAGGTACAATAATGATCCTATGATGCTTTGGTACTGGCGTCGCAGTTGAGGGTCTACACGACCATTGTTCGCAGATGGTGTCCAAGAAGAAGGTAATGGGGTGTGAGCTTCTTTTGCTTTATCCATGCAAAATAGGCAAATGATCTTGATAAGGTAATCCCTTTGGTCAAGAATCAATTTTCGCTTCTTGCGATCACGAGTTATGCACATGCCAAGGAACTTTCGGTTCACCTAGATCATGGCAGTCCCATATTTTCATAAATTCCTTTTTCTTCTTTAGGACTAAATCTTTATCAGAACCCATGAACAATGCGTCATCAACATATACCTTTATCTTTGAAGGCATATACACCAGCATCTGAATTACAGCGCTTAAATCCTAGTTTACCCATAGAGGCAGTGCACTCTTTCCACCAGGATAAGCCTGACTGTTTCAGACCATAAAGCGATCAGTGTAACCTCCAAACCTTTGTTTTGTCCTTAACAAAGCCTTTGGGTTGTTCCATGTAGATTTCTTCATCTAGCTTGCCATAAAGATAAGCCTGTTTGACATCAAGAGCCTGGATTTCCCAGTCTTCTAAAGCGGCTAAAGCTAGGAGTGTTCTACATGTTTCAAATCATGCAACAGACAAAAACAACTTGGTATAGTCTATCCCTTGAACTTGTGAAAATCCTTTAGCAATGAGTTGGGCTGTGTATTGACCGTCTCTCTTCTTGTTAAAAACCCATTGACATTTAATAGGGAATCAAATGAGCGAGCAAGAAGTTTTGTAATTTTACTCCCCCTTCCTTAATCATTGACATGATATCCACTTCAGATTCAGGTTCTGTGTCATCATTATTTGATGATGATACAGGCTCATCTTTGTCCAATTCAGGACTAGGAGAGCGTGGTCTGTTTGAAGGACCAGCCTGAGGTTGTGCAGGATCATTTAATGGTAAAGGAATAATGCAAGCCATTTGGCATTGCCATCCGGCACTAGTTCCAGGAGTAGGAACCATGCCAGGTCAGGTAGGGGGTCTACGTTCTCTCATAGGATTCTGCTGTTTCCATTCTGCAACATCCTCTGGTCTATGACTGAAAGGATCAGGATGAGGAGGTGTAGATGATAGGTGGACACCGGACGGTGATTATCTTGTGGAGGTGGACTTATTGATGGAGACCAAGATGGTTGATGAGGTGGGAGGCCATCATCAGAAGAATTGTCATCGTCAAATTCACCAGGCAGATCTGGTGGATGATTCACATTCTTATCTCGAGTCAAAAACTGTATTTGATCTGGATCAAAGAGATTGAGATCATCAGGTGGTGTGTCTGCATCACCATCTGAGGGTCATGAAGAGTTGGATTTATCATAAGGGTTAGACCAGACAGGTTTGTTGGGTTTTTCTCCTTCTCCAGATTCAGATTTACAATGTGGGAACCAAGTTTCATAAAAGGTAGCCTGTGCACCAGTGTAAATGGTGTTGTTGTTTTGCATGAATATATATCCTTTGCTTCCTTGGTCATATCCAATGAAAATCATAGCCTTGGAGTGTGCAAATTGTTTATTTTTACATTGTCCTTTAGGGATTAAAACGTAAGCACCAGAACCAAATGTTCTAAAATAAGAAACATCTGGTTTCTTCCAAGTGAAGATTTCAGTTGGAGTCTTCCAGTTCAATTGATGCATTGGTGTGCGATTGTACACATGCATTGCAGTAGAATATGAAAATTCCCACCAGGACTCCGGACAGCAGGCATGATGCCGCATTGATTCCGATTTGTCCATAAGTGTGCGATTGATGTATTCCGCACAACCATTTTGTTGATGAACATGAGGTTCAGATTTCTGGACCTCAATACCTTCAGCCTTGAAAAACATTTCCATGATTTTGTTCAGAAATTCTCCCCCTCGATCTATGCATATTTTCTTGATCTTTCGACCAGTTTGCTTTTCGGCCCAAGATTTATAATCTTTGAAGGCTTGAAATGCATCAGATTTTTGACACAATTTGATCGAAACAGCATATGAGGAACAATCATCCAATAATGTTATCACATATTTAAATTTGTGATACAATAGAGTTGGTAATTCATTTAGATCCAGGTGAATGAGATCTAGGATGTGTTCTGCTTGCTTGTTTGAAAGGGGGTATGATTGCTGCAGGGCTTTGCCAAGAGCGCAACCTTTACATGGAGTTTTCTTAGTGGGAATAGGTATTTGTTTAGGAAGACCTTGTACATGCTTAAGAGCATTGTGTAAAGCATCATTTCCAGGATGACTGAAATGGTTATGCCATGTGTTGTAATCTATAGAAGTCATTGAGACCATTTCACGCTCTGGATTTAATATATCTGAGTGGAGCCAATGAAGGCTATCACCAATAAAATTGGGATTGCAGGTCATTATGATCTTTCAATCAGACTTTGTACAAATCTGAGTTCTATCCTCATTTATGACTGTATAACAGCCTTGTCGGTTCAATTGACCGATTGAAAGTAAGCAGTGTGGGCAGTGTGGTTGGTAAAACACCGGATGTAACTTAGTCGTATGGGTAAAGCCAGTGCCATTCTGATGACGAATGGACAAGGAGTTTCAAATTCCTTGTAGTCAGCAAAATCTTCAATATATGGGGTGAAATGTCCTGAAGCACCTGAATCAAGCAGCCATTTCTGATTAGAAGAACTGGCTGTAACTTGAATCTCTGTGTGTTGTTCCTTATTCACACAATTATGCATATAATCTATATATTCAACCCATCAAGGGGTTGCAGATTACATACAGAGTCCAATAAATACAAAGTAGAAGCACTAAAATCATATTGCAAATTTATAGGTCCATCGACAGATGGCCTTGAGATAGTGTGCGTTGTATAATCGTAGGAATTCTGTTTAGAGATCCAGTGCAAAATTTTAGTGAATTTTTTCTTAATTGTAGAAAAGGAGGGAACTTGCCAAAAAATCAACTGCTCTTCACTGGTTCCAGAAGTTTCGCCCTCATAAACATCCATATAGGAGTCAACGAGTCCTCCAAGATTGATCTCCTCTTGCTCAACCTTCATGTTGGCAAGGAGGGGATCAAAATCTCCAGTGTAGGAGTCAAAAGATTCGACTGGAGGAGAAGAAAATTTGGTACCATTGGTGATACCAGGAGTCATAGCAACGTAAGCTGCAGCAAAAGTGGTGACAGGAGTTTCCACAGTTGCCTCATGAGCCTGAGCCTTGCCTTTGTCTTTGCCTTTGCCACCATGCCTGAATTTCTTCTTCTTGTTGTTTCCATTGGAATTACCAGATTGGGGAGGAATACCGGTTTGCAGCCCTTTGGGCACTCCCTGGTTATCCTTCTTCTTCTTTTGGTTATTCCAAGAAGATTCGTCAGCAGGATGTTTCTTCACAGTGGAAAGATGGGATTGAAGAGAAACGGTGGTGGAACGGCGATGTCTGAATTCATTCTAGATGGTGGGGGATAACATCTGCCATTGTCAAGGTTTTTGCATCATATTGAGACAAAATTGACATGGCAAGACCATCCATAGATTGAGGTAAGGCAGCAAGCAAAATCATGGCCTGGATTGAATCAGTGAGAATCAATCCGGCATCAGTGAGGTGTGAGAAAATCGATTGAAGGGAAGAGATCGGCATAGCCGGATCAACTCCTTCAGCCATTTTGAACATGATGGCTTCTTTAAAGATGCCAAACATGCCTGCAGCACCAGGACTTCCATAAGTGTCTTTGAGATGCTTCCAAGTTTCAGCAGCGGTATCCTTAACAGCAGTTTCGTGGATGTGGTCCGGGAGATGCAAAGCAATGGCACCAATTGCAGCATTGTCATTGTCATCCCAGGTTGCCATTTTCTCCAAGATATCAGCAGGGGACATGTCAATCACTTGATTGGCAGAATGAGTTCTTGCTGTGACTTCAGCTTGTGTAGCAACTCGTGAGGTTTGGACAGGACAATTGTATCGTCCATTGATATATCCAATGAGTTTCTGGAGGCGGAGATAGGCAACCATGGCAGTAGACCATGTGCTGTAGTTGGTACCATCCAAATAAGGAATAGCAGTAATGGCGGCAGAAGACATTGTTTGATAAGAGTTCTATAAAAGGAAGTCAGCAACATTCAATTAAGAAGTGCATGATTCAGTTATGAACATCGAATCTATCCAACATGTCTTTTACCCATTGACTTAGTGTTAGGTGTTGATCGCATTTTTAATTCCATCCATATTTCCATCTCCAATGTGATCATTCCTACCAGCATTGGCAAGTGTTCATAAAAGGCTATGTACTAAAACCATATGCCAATAGAAAACTGTTTGTTTGATGTTCTACCGAAAGTGCTGAAAGATCAATTAAGATCAATTTCACACATTTAAGGTGCACAATCATTCTAATAGGCGTTTAAGGGACTTAGGGCAATATGGGGGAATGAATACAGTAGGAGGCCAAGAGATCTCACACATGTTTGCATTTGCCCAGCCTACGCGCATATGCTTTTGATTATTCACATAGCGGCAGAAGTCTACCTGGGAAGGGGAGTTGGCCCCTAAATCACTCACAGTGAGGTGAAACAATCAAAAGTTCATTCATCGTGGAGTGCCTGTGTATATACAATATATATTATTAGCCTGAACAGAAGAAGCCTTATATTTTTGGCATTCTTCTAGGAAGAGGAAAGGAAAGCAATCGCAAGTTTTACCTTGCTACCAAACCAATGCACCACAAGCTTGAACTTTCTAATACACTTGGTTAAGAGCAACCAGAATTGTTCATTAATGTGATCAACCATTTGACAAAGTTGCAATGGTTGTAAGATCTTTGTCGAACAGACTCGGGGCCCATAACCTGTTGAACAGCAAGTGAGACAAATGATGAAATCACATTACTAACCAAGTGTAAGGCTTGAGGAGTGAAGCAGTTATGTGAGAGAGCTTAGTATTGTCTGAGAAGACAGTAAAGCAGTAGTATGCAGAGTGGTTGGGACTACAGGTAAACTACTACAGCTTATATACTAAATGTCTGTAAAACTGTACAGTACCCTAAATCTAATAATAGGTACAGTATTGGTAAAGTGTCCATGCAGACAATGGTCCCTACAATGTGATGTATGTATATACATCAGCAGTTGATATCCTAGCTATAATCACATGTATGTAAGTAGCAAATGATATTAATCAAATGATATCAACACATAGGAATGTGATTTTGGTGATTGGTAAGCCAATGTTGAATATCACGGTACAAAGTACCTGATCATGTGCCCATGATTGCGAGCGTATCTTTCAACAGAGATGAATGATTTAGAATGGGGGATTGAGATGATTGATTTAGGATGGGGGCTTGAGATGCAAGTTCTAATGATGGACACAAGTCCAGATCCAGACCTGGTGCCTGCAGGTATACTTGTGGGAATACCTGCAGGTATTATACCTGTGGATCCCAGTACCAGGTTCCCACGGATCTGGCCCTGGTTGCAGGTCAACCTCAACAAAAATTTCAAGGACCTGCAGGTCCAGGCCTGAAACAAAAACAAAAAAATTTTGCTGGATAAATTTTACCCAATTCATTGATGCAACAAAGGTATTTCATTTACAATGGCTGGCAGGCTCAAGCAAGTGTAAGGTAACTAGATCTAATCGGAATCTACTTGATCTGAGTGCTTAATTGTCAGTTGGCACACATGTGCATAGCATCAAATGTCCTAACAAGTCTAACATCAGTGCAATTCCGACTGCAAAATGCAAATGCAAACCTACTCTCTCTGTACCAGGTGCATTGTTGTATGCTGCATGGTCCATAATATGTGCATGCAGATGAGAATCCTGAAGGCAATTGAATGCCAGGTCAAAAACAATAACAATTGAACTCACTGTAAATGTTTCAAGCATTGTAGCAATCCTATCTGCAGTCAGCACCATCAACAGCAGTCTAGGGCATATGGAATGGAAGCTCTGCAAAAAGACTGAGGTTGGATTCAATTTCAGACATCTATAAAGTTTGGAGGTCAGTAGCTGTAAGCCTCCCCTTAAAGAAACATGCACCATGCAGATGTTAGAAGCAACAAAAATTTTGAAAAAACGAATAATAAGTAAATTTTTATTATAAGGGACTCAAATTTGAAACAAATAATCTACGATATGATCAGCCAACTACCCAAGGAACTACAACACAACATGAGGGACAGTGGAAGGCCGGTGGAAAGTTTTCAAAAAAACATGTAGATAATAGTTCACCAAAATTTCCTCTATCTCCATGAGAGCAGTATGGTCATCCTCTTGAGGAAATGGCCTCCACAACACAGGAGGTTTAACCCCTGGCCATGCCTTGACTAAATCAAACAGTCCTTTTAGATAACAAAGACATGGACTTGGAATTCCCTCTCATACCAGGCCTCCTTCAGCATCTCCACTTCATCAGTGTCTCCCTGAGGCTCCAGTACCATGTACCTGTCCAGCATGAGCATCTCAAGACAAAACTTGATCTCATACAGCTCCCAGATTACCTGCCGAACAATGTTAGCATCGATCTGCCCAGAAGCATTGAGATTGACCTTGATCCCATTCCACAATGCAGGCACAGACACAATATTGTCCGCATCAATTTGAATCCCCACTGAACATGAATCCTCTAGCACTGACTTGAGTTGTGTCAGCATTGTTGCCCTGAGTGGTTGGCTTGGGGTAGTACAGAAACCATCCGCTGCTTCCAGCATAGCACGCCATTGCTTGTTGATGAACAACTTCACATTGGGCAAGCCAAGCCTCCACAGCAATGCAGGACAAATACGGAGCCACATCATCAACAGCGATACCTTGAGAGTATTATCGGGGGTCACAAACAAGGCAGGATCCAGGCTCCCAAAGCCATCCCCGCTACGAGGAGTATGGCTGAAGCACGTGATCAAACGAAGTTTGAATACTCCTCGTAGAGGGGCTGGAATAACTGTTACGGCATCTGGTGCCGAGTACTGCCAAAAACGAGCGCTTAAATTTTTTTTGGCGCAGTCGGCAGCCGCATGCCGTAACAGTTATTCCAGCCGTCCTGGAGTGAGGATTCTCATGTTTGAAATGATCTGATTGGCTGTTGGTCACTTATCCGCGTGATCTCAATATTGCTCATTAACATCCTCACGCAAGTACGGCTGGCTTTGGGAGACTGGGCAGGATCAGGAAGGAATTGTTCAAGTTGTGAGAGGCCTGTAAATTGTTCAAGCTCTTTCAACCTAACACTGGCAATATCCCAGACATGAAGGTGGATGGGCCAGGAGTCATGGATGATAGGTAGAAAATGGTTGCAGGCCTCTGTTGGAGGGACATAGGAAAATGGATTAGCTATAATAAATGTGTTAGCGTAATTGCGGAGTATGTATACCAAATGAGAACACACCAAGTTTCTGCTTTTTCTTGGGTGCCTTTGGCTTTGGTGGTGGAGGTGTCGACATGAAGGCGGATTCCAGAGGTAGGGAGCTTTTCTGCAGGCCTCAGCAAACAACAGATCTTCTGCAGCAATTGTAATGCACAATTCATCGCTTTTTAGCGCACATGAATTCATTTACACAATTGCTGCACTTCACTATATCCTCTTTGCCACCCCTAGTGCACGCAAATAGAGTTCAATATGCTCTACAATCTTGGCTTACCAACCATGCTTCTATCTTCAGTATCTATGGTGCATCGCAGCAATGTATCACAACTTGCTCAACTCCAAATTCTGAGCAACTTAGTCATTTCGCTCTTATTCAATGCCTTCCGTTGATTAAAGCGTTACTGTGTTCAGTCCCTATTTCCAGCGTACCGTCACGGTCATTTGTGCGCAAGCAGCGTGTTAATAGCTATCGCGGTTGGCACGCTATGTTCCATTCTAGGGACATGCTCAACTCGCTTGTTCGAGTCATATCATTCATCAGCCAGGTCATGGGGCCATGGTCAAATGCCCTCAGTCTCATTCAGGTGCCGGAGTTCCGAGCAGGGGCCTGTGTGAGAATGCCCTGAAGCGTCCTGATTCCTTGTGCTCCTTGCTTCCTTTCCCCCATCATCTCTCTCAGTGTTGGGTAAGGCTGGTTGTCCGCTCTCCACAGCTCTGATAGCTCTAACATCACTCCCCAGCACATCCTTACATCTGTACAGACTACTAGCTTCGAGTTTACAGTATCTCAGATACAAGGATCTGGTATGGCTTCGCATTTTTTACCTTGATCTTGTCACTGAACAGAGCCCACAACACATCTAGCCAGATCTAAACACATCCAGTGCACATTCCGCTTTCCTGCTTGTTAGATCACTAGATATCAGGGCTCTTGGTGCGCAGATCATGCCTGATAAGCTTTCTACATTGTACTAACAGATATCCGAGCAGATCTAGCAGGATCTGCGCATTTTTTCGTCACCCTCCCTCCTCTCCCTCTATTTCACATATCTGTTATCTGTTTCTCTTTCTAATTAGTGTACTTGTACCATACTATGCATTCCATTAGCTACTGATGTTCCTGTACAGTACAGCACTTCATGATCCGCTTAATTTATGGACCTCTGGTCCGAGTTTTGGCTAACCTTATCATCTCCCTCTGAGTGAGAAAGGCAGAGGCTATCCAATCACGCAATGTAACATCTAGAAACTCCATCTCAGATAACTTGGTTTGCACTGCAGAAGACAAGGATGAAGATGTTGCGCTGGAACAAGCAACACTTCCCAATGGAATCAAAGAGCTACTAGGAGTGGTACTCTCTCTGGAGCCAAAGGTACCAACCAGTGACATGGCAAATTGGCAGTGGATGAATATTGCCATGCAAGCATAGCGCTTAAAGCTACCAGGAAGTCCAACATATATCAGCAGATGAGGAGGCCTTTCGTGCGACACATCAACAGTATCCAAGCTGCAAAGGCAAAGTTTTTCCGAGCACTCCTTGTCAAGAGCCGCAACCAGACGGTCTATTTGTGCCAGAGGTTGCTGCTGCAATGGACAGACCAACCAAAGAGGAATTCCCACTCAAAACAAGTCAGTGGCAATGCCCAAGTCACTTGTGAATGCACCCATAATATCACAATCCAGAGTGTAAAAAAGATCAACATTCTTGAGACGAGGAACCCATCTCTGACAACATGCATAACATTCCAAGACTACTTGCTGCAAGCAGGCGAGTAGCAACAAGACAATATTGCATGCTCCAGGCTCTCGCAGACGTTCAAGGTACTTGAATAGCTGATCTCAAGAACAAACTAGGTGTCTGTTGTGTTGCTGCTCCTCGGTCAGCTTGGAAATCATTTTGAGAAGCATTTGAGAGAGTTTTACCATCTCCGCTTCAAGAGTAGATGCCAGACGCACAGTACCAGCCAGCCTCTGCCTTTCTCACTCAGAGGGAGATGATAAGGTTAGCCAAAACTCGGACCAGAGGTCCATAAATTAAGCGGATCATGAAGTGCTGTACTGTACAGGAACATCAGTAGCTAATGGAATGCATAGTATGGTACAAGTACACTAATTAGAAAGAGAAACAGATAACAGATATGTGAAATAGAGGGAGAGGAGGGAGGGTGACGAAAAAATGCGCAGATCCTGCTAGATCTGCTTGGGTATCTGTTAGTACAATGTAGATTGCTTATCAGGCATGATCTGCGCACCAAGAGCCCTGATATCTAGTGATCTAACAAGCAGGAAAGCGGAATGTGCACTGGATGTGTTTAGATCTGGC